>CM055267.1:63542834-63653618 GCA_029237695.1 Conchocele bisecta
ATCCAGGATGGCCACCGAAAGGTAAAAAAGTTGTTCTTTTACTAAAGATTTCAAACGTATTGTTCTTGTGAACTGCTTGGCCGATATTGGCCAAACTTAACTGTAATGGTCTGTGGGTGAAGCCTGTCCATTTTTGTTAAAATGGAGGTCATCACCAAATCCAAGATGTCCGCCGTTGAAAAGTAGGTCAAATTGTCAAAAAGATCTTCTCACAAACCTCCAGGCTGATTTCGACGAAACTTGGTGTGAATGATTGATATTTAACGCTGTTTCAGATTTGTTCATATGGTGGCACATGGGTCAAAAATGGGCGTGGCCCGAGGGGTCAACTAGGGGTCAAATTATATTTTTGACCGAATATGGTCATATAATATATCCAATCCAAGGTATCGACGAGACGATCACTCTGGAGCATGTTTTGCCAAAATCAGATGATTACGTCATCCAAGATGGCCACCGACAGGTCAAAAAGTTGTTCTTTTACTAAAGATTTCAAAGGACTTCTTCTTGTGAACAGCTTGGCCGATATTGACCAAACTTAACTAAAATGGTTTGTTGGTGAAGCCTGTTCATTTCTGTCAAAATGGAGGTCATCACCAAATCCAAGATGTCCGCCGTTGAAAAGTAGGTCAAATTGTCAAAAAATCTTCTTCTCACAAACCGCCAGGCCGATTTCGACGAAACTTTGTATGAATGATCGATAGTTAACGCTGATTCAGATTTGTTCATATGGTGGCCTCTTGGTCAAAAATGGTCATGGCCCGCGGGTTCAAATAGGGGTCAAATTTTATTTTTGACCGAATATGGTCATTGTATATATCAAATCGAAGGTATAGCAGTAAATCACATGCACATTCGCAATATATGTTAGATCAGAAAGTACCAACAAATTCTGTGGAACATTTGAAGTTGTAAGTGAAGAGTCTTTGTGAAATCAAGATGACCACTATGGAGGCTTTTAGGTGAGCGATACAGGCCCATTTGGGCCTCCGGTTACATCTTGAAATCATGCCCCATTGTGAATAAACAACCATGAGTAGTTATCAAAGCATTAGAAAGAAGAAAAATCAGTAATTCCATGATTTTGCACAATTGAAATCATTCAAAATCATCACTGTGTTATCCGTTAGTGTACATACGAAGCTCATATTAATGGCTTAAAGTCTTCCATAAGCAGTCTATTGTTAAATAACTATGATAGGATTAACTATTTACACATTTAAATGGCTTAACATGATCATGTTCTAACCAAGTGTGACACTACCAATTTACAATGGCCCACGAGGCAGGGCAAATTATATACAAATGTATATATATTTATAGGTAAATTAGAACAGTGACAATACTTAATTGGCATCAGGTACTTAAACAGTGTTGTGTTTTCAACTACATGTACTGTCAATAATGTTTAATTAGAAGAATGAATACAGCACATGTAGTGGTTAATGTAGAACTGATTGCATCAGTGACTGCATTAATTACATAGCTATGCATGTTTGCAATAAGCATACCCATGCCATTCATCATACCATACTACATACTGCCTTGACCAATGGTCATCATGCTCGCTTAATTGTCAGAAGTGTGCTCGTTAACGATTGTAATAAGATTGTATTCCTTGTCAACATTCAATCCATTTTGGACACACTTTGAAACAGTTCTTCAATACTCAAACTGATTGAAATACATCCGTATTTGTCTTGGAAAATAGGCAAAATATCAAACTCTATACATAACAATGTTAGTGTTGTTCAATTACTGAAAACTGCATCAATATTATTGAACATCTGATCATTTTGGCGGCAATTTTGAATATATATTATAGCATTGTATACCTCGATATGTATATGTTATCAAATGGTTTGATTTGTATACCTCAAACTGGTATGTATACATGTAATAAATAGGTGCATGAAATGCCGTTTATAACAACTCATACAGTAAAGAATAGAACAAAACAGGAACATTTTGGCGGCCATTTTGACTGTTCTGACAATTGTGGAAGGTTATTGCATGACTATCTCCTGTATTTTCCATTTATTTGCGAGGAAAAGCAATGTATGTGTGTTTCAACTTTATGAATGTCTGTATGTGTTCGTAACAACACACGACTCACAGAAATATATTGATCTGATGCCAGGTCCTCGCCACACCAGAATCACTTGGCCCCTCCCAAAAGCAGTATATCAGTAATAATCTCACTACTCCCAATTCAACTCCCAGGTAACTTAAGAGCCAAAGATAAAAACGTACCCGAGGGCCAAACCAGGCAAATCGTGATTACTATTAAGAAGGAACCCCTACCGTTAATTTGATGATTAGCTTAATAATGGTATTGTAGTTCTATACCTCTGACACTGATGACTCACTTTAGCCAATTACTGTAATTTGGGAAGACATACAATTGACAATTTTGTCCAAGTAACAGATGTTAGAAAACATAAATAAGACATGTTTGTCAGGTAATTGCTTTTTCACTGCTTAATAACTACCTTACTACCTGTGCATGAAATAAATCATAACCAAGTTAATTGCACACAATTAATTGTGTTAAAAATTGGCATTATCAGATATAATAACATGTGTAGTGTCTGTAGCCCCTCTGCCGAATTTGGTGTAACATCATATATATATATCTGTAGCACATGCAATTGTAATGTCACTATGTGTTTTATTTCATTAACCGATGAAGGTACTATATTAAGAACTGATTTTGTATATATAGTGACATGATTGCAGGTAGTATTGCTATATGCAAGCGCATGCTATTTGGCAATGCACATCAGACACTTTTGAAAGATATTATATTATATATATATATCGACTCAAAATAACTGTAACATTGTGAAATTAGTTTGTTCCTGACCAGTTCTTTACAAAAACACTATAAACATCATAAATACACACTGTACATTATCACAAGCCCATGTTATACATTTAAATGTAGTGTCTGTAGGCCCATGCAGCCAGGCGTGTTTTAGGCAGCACAGTTTCAAAACGAGGAACCTGATCCAAAAACTGTTTTCACACAATGTGGCCAAAATACCAAAGTTAATATTTTTGCACGAAAACATTGAATTGTATTTGATCTATTTTGTAGGTCACAGACATATAACTATCACTTGTCAGTTATATGTCTGGCACATATAACTATAACCTTTGGTATTGGTAGAAGAACAGTAGCATGCTGAGCTACATACACCTGGCGCCATTCAACCTGTCCATAATGTCTGAGAGAAATTCCCAAAATCTGAACTCAATATTTACAGAAAATATATATTCAGCCCTAAAGTCAGAATATTCCTCATTCCTGACCGGGTGCCAGGTCCTTGCCACACCAGTCAGTCAGTTCCAATCTTATTTCTTAATGTGGCATAACATGATTTAGCTCTCAAGTATCGGAAGTCAAATTGTACAGGAGGGCCAAACCATGCAAGTCGGCATTCTGGTAAGGACGAACCCCGATCGTTGGATTACCCTTCACATGCCGACACCTACAACGCACTTCCTATCCTGAAGGTGTAGCCTTCCTGTATGGTCATATGCGGGAAACATTAACGTCAGTGCAACAACATTATGTACGTCTTTCTGAAATGTATTCACATATAAAAATATATATAAACAAGAAATGAGTATCGAATGCGAATGCCACTGGCGGCATATTAAAACGAATATTGTTGAAATGTATGAAGTGGTTACAAAGAAACAAGGTAAAAATATTTGCTAAACGTAAATACTAAGTGAAATTTTGTGACCTTGACTTTTGGCGTAAGACGCCGGGTACATATGTGAGAGTGTATTATGTTGAGGTAAATACTGTTGCCAAAAATAGTCGAAATGTATGAAGCTGTTACGAAGAAACGAGGAAAACATATTTGCTACACACAAATGCTAAACGCAAAAAGTGTGACAGAATGACGGACGGACGGTCCAAACCATATATGCCACCCGTCTCTTCGAGACCGGTGGCATAATGAATGTTGAAAATGCTGATATGGGCCGCCGGCTGAAAAAATTCACTTACATATGCGATTTTTGGATTCATATTTTTTTCACACATTTAAAATAAGTATAGTTTTTTTCTTCTTGAGTCAATAATGGCTACTGCTAAAATGAAGAAATGGCGAACAATGTATGCCCTGATCAGACTCTGTGGATGCGCAGGCTGATCTAGAACTACTCTCGTCGCATATGTCATAAAGTGCCCTTTCTCAGCTGATGCCCGTCTTTAATAAAGGTATTTACAAGTATTTATTACATTCCCAACGTGTTATTACATGGATTTTTCGGTTAGAGAAAACCTGTAATTTATTGTTTATTGTTATCTAACGGTAGCGAGAAGAACTCATTTTCTCATGACGGATGCGCGCGTACAGTGATTCTTAGTTGCAGGACGTAACTGCTGCATCCCACAACCAAGTAATTCTTGGGTACTCAGATCCACTATGCAAACTATAATGAATAAACTTTAATTTATGTTGTTGTTTATGAAATCTGAACGTATTTTTCTACATTGATGACACCAGTAAACCGTTTTGTTTGTTTTAATGACGTCACATACACGCACATTTTGGCACCACAGCCATTCAGGATGAATTCTAGTTATTTGAAATGAAAAACTTACAAAATAAGTGGGATGAAATGTAATAAATAATAGATAACTCCAACGTACACCTTTCAATATCGTGAAATTGGTCAAACAATACACTCGCGTAAACAACTTGTTCGCTCTGCTCACTCGTTCTGCTCACTCGTTCTGTTTCTTTATTTATTCTTCGGAGAACCTGAAACACAGAGCACATTTGCAATTCTTACAGCTACACAAATAGTATGAATTAAAGTTCGTGGATTTTTCTACATTTTTCTATTTTCTATTTGGATTTTTAGCTAGGTTTTTTTTTAAAAAAAAACAGGCTATTGGATTGGCGAAAGCCGGGATAGCGGGCGGGCGGGCGGGCGGCGGGCGGCGTCCACAATCAATGTTAAGTTTTCGTGTTTGAGTCCATTTATTTGTTACTGTACCACCTAGGACCACCAAACTTTCACAGCTTCATAATCAAGGGGTGCCCACCACATATCACTATCCAACATGTTGCCTTTTTTTGAACTTGACTCATTTTTTCCGCGCAGTCGACTTAGCCATTTTCAATGTTAAGTTTTCGCGTTTACAATGTTAAGTTTTCGTGTTTAAGTCCATTTCTTTGGTACTGTACCACCTAGGACCACCAAACTTTCACAGCTTCATAATCAAGGGGTGCCCACCACATATCACTATCAAACATGTTGCCTTTTTTTGAACTTGACCCATTTTTTCCGCGCAGTCGACTTCGCCATTTTCAATGTTAACTTTTCGCGTTTACAATGTTAAGTTTTCGTGTTTAAGTCCATTTCTTTGGTACTGTACCACCTAGGACCACCAAACTTTCACAGCTTCATAACCAAGGGGTGCCTACCACATACAACTTTCCAACATGTGACAATTTTTTTACCTTCACCTATTATTTCTACGTAATTGACTTAGCCATTTTCAACGTTAACTTTTTAACGTACGTCTGGTTAAATTGTTTTGGTTAAAATTGTTTCGTTACTACTATCTCAAAGCTGCTTCGCCCATTACCTTTGAAAACTTCACATGGTGTTTATCATCATCCATCTTTTCTTTTCATTCTACCCCCAACTGTGCGGCCCCTGTGCCCAATGTCAAGGTCAAATTACTTTGAATTTTTTTATTTTTTGTTAAAGTTTTTTTGTGTACTATATCTCTGCAACTGCTTCACCCATTACCTTGATACTTCACATGGGTGTTTATCATCATTGTCGCGCCCGCTTGCGGAAAGCGCGATATCGTCGGCATGTTGGCATACGTCCGTCCGTACGTCCGTGTGTCCGGTTAAAGTTTTTTCGTTAAAGTTTTTCCATCTACTATATCTTTTTGTTTAGTGTCCATGCCTCGCCCCAAGGCGCGACATGCATGCCACAGCCATCTAGTCTACAAAAAGTGGGTATAATTATGTTATCCAAGTTTCTATGCTTGGAAAAAAACCTGGCCTTCGTGGCTTTGCCTCGTTTCTTGTTCTATTTTGTGGGGCTCCAACAGGGGGGTCCATCAATTGACACCATCACCTACAGTTTGTATAGTGTATCAAGAATCAATTATTTATATAGACACACTAAAGTAAGCATTTTTCATGAAAATATTCCAATGGGTTTTCGAGTTATTCTCCGGAAACAAACTGAATTAATTTAGTGCGCAAAACAACAAAGGGAGATAACTATAAAATATGCAGCTGTTTCTAGTCAATAATGTACAAAAGGTTATTTTGACTACAGTATGTCTAGTAATTTTACGCCTATTTATATTTAATTGCAATTCTGGAATGCGTGCAAACATTCTTAAACCTGTAAATAGTTCTACAGACATACTCAGTTATTATACCATGGGCATATGTAGTATGTTGAAGGGTAATTGGCGAGTTCTATCATATGTAATGTTTGAGAATTATAGTAGTTGCACAAAACTATTTGTAAATTACCCCAAACCAACAAAATCCACCCAAATATCAATATGACACCAAAATAATGACCATCTGTTCAAACACCTGTGGTTTACAGAACTTATATTGAATATTAAAATGTGTTCTGTAAATAATATATTATCCAGGCAAACAACTGTGATGCAATATGGAAGGTTATTTGAGAGTTCAAATACTGTTAGCTGTGGAATCAGTTCATCTGTACAAGTGTTTCATAAGTGGATGTGACTGGAGAAGTGGGGCTTATGGGTTTTCTGACCAGTGTATATCCAGATCAGAGTCTCATCAGAATCTGCACTGTTCGCCATTCCATCAATGAAACACCCGTCATGCTTCTAACAAGCAATGTACATTGTTATCAGACTACAGGAGTGTGCTATTGGATAAGGAGCTACACTAACCAGAAGTGTCAGAAGCCTCATTTCTCCAGTCACAGCCACATAATTATGAGAAATCATCAAAATGCTTTGATTACAAATACAATCTACACGTACACTTGTTTACTCAACATTCAAGGGACTGAGGAAATAGTATGACTTAGCGAAAATTTGAATTTACGAGAGTTATACTATACATGTGTATAGGAAAACATGTAATTGTGACCAATAATTTGAATTCGAGTTATCAGTATTTTGATTACGATTATAGTTTCCCAATTATACAAGAGTGGCCGTTAAATCTTGATACCGTATACAATGTAGTACATTATGAGCAAGTGTGTCATGCTAATTTCCATTTCTCACCATCATAATAGCTTACATACATGTACATCGCATTACATACCGGTACGTATGTGCAATTGCTGGCTGCAGCATACGCCAAACGCATTCTATGTTGTATGCATATGATAACATAATGTCACAATTCTGTGCTGCCATGGATACTTGTTTGTGTATGATCTTTGTCATTTGTTCTTGTCATAACCATATTTTTCGCAGCATTCTCGACGATGCATGAGTGTCTGTCTGTACGTCCGTCTTTTTACGTTTACGTTGAAAAGTTTGTAATAGTTACTCCATCATGTAATATGTTTCCCGCATATGACCATACAGCGGCGGAAAATCCGACACACAACAACAACAACAACAGGAACAGTAGTCGATACGAATTTTGAAACATGGAATCGCTGAAAACTCCTCATATCAGCAGCTCAATCTTGGATTGCTCAGATTTTTGTTAAATTAAGCACCACATAACACAATTACTATTATAAAATATTGCCGTTTTATCGGGTTCGCGCCGAAACGTACCGATCGAGGTCAAAACATACCCAACACTGCCCAAACAAAGGGTCGATCAAAATGTACACAACATCGGGTCAAAACGTGCCAATATTGGTCTAAATCTTGGGTAAATCAAAATGTGTGCGACTTTGAAATATTTTTTTTTTTTAAATTATCTGAAATCTAAAGCATTTACCCACTGTTCATCACGGCAACACTATGTGTGTTCAGTGTGTGCACTCTCGTGTTGCTATTGCATGATATATATGAAACCATTGTAAAAAATATATACCGTACATCTATATATATGTTTCTTCTAGTCAAAAATGGAAAGCAGCAAGAAGTTTGAGCGGGTTTCTGGAAGGCGGTACAATGAATACCTCAAAATAAAAGATCCTCTTAGATATGCACCAGCATTTATGTAAATATTGAACTCTGATTTTGGGAATTTCTTTCATTTTCGACAGGTTGAATACGGGATAGTCCAACCGGTTGGCCCGGCCTTAAATGACCTTAGCTGTTGATAGGCCGTTAAACACCAATAATCAATCATTTTAGCAAATTTCATATTAAAAAAAAAATATTTTGATTATATTTTGTAATTTCTTTTTTTGTTTTACTGCTATGTAAATAACACATTGGAATAGCTTATCTCAAACCAAACATTTTGATACCCATTTTGCTCTAACTTAATGAACAATGTATTTTTTCGTTTGTATATATTGTTAAAAAACATACAGTTTGGACTTATGTCTTTACTGACTCGAGAAATTTTCCCAGTTTACTGATGAAAGTTCTAAGTTTTCACTTATATGTCTGAACTTTTGGAAAGACAATTCCCCAACATCTGCCCTACATTCGACATATAACTCCCATATAACAGAAATACGAAATTACTATGTTTTTTACACATATAACTTTCCAACATCTCTCCTATAACTATAACTCCCATACTCCATTTTAATGGCAGTTGTATGTGCCCTATGTTGGACATATATGGCACATATATGTTTTTGCTTTCAATTTAGGTAAGGGTTGTTATGATAATGTCAATTAGTGTCTGTTATTGTGTATATATACCGGTATGTGGAGAGTATACATGTATATCTGTAATGTGAATAGAAACGTAGTTGACTCGTGTGATTTCTTTATTCACACTCGTTTGTGCAGGTGTGTATGTGTATTTATATGTAAATTTTCTGCCACTTTGTAGTAACAATTTGATTTATTGTCGGCAGTAATGCGTTTATATCTCAAGTTAGACAGTGTCCCTCATAGGAAACAGACACATTTGTGCATTCCATGAATCCAAATTTGGATTGAGGAGTGTTCTGAAACACTGATGAATATTAATTACCATTGTCGATCAGCTTTAGGACCATTTACAAACTTTTTGTAGTGAATTACATGCTAGTACTGATTTTTTACCTATATCTCGAACACTGGGCTATCTGGAACTTCAAGTCAGGTGCTGACCTGATTTTGGGTGAATTATGAAATATGTTTGTAATGCCATTGTATGTGCCGCATAACTGATTTTGCCCTACATCTCGAAAACTGGGATTGATACAGACACTGTTAACATTATTTGGCATTCTTGTGACCTGGTTCCAAGTACTGGTCTGATTGTTGGTGACATTTTAAACTGCGTCTCATTGATACAGTTCATAGATTTACATCACAATACAATGGAGCTTCATATCACTAAATTACTTCTTGTGTTCTGTAATCTGTAAGTCTGTCTGTTTTGGTAAGGATCAAACTTTTGCCTGTTCTAGAGATCAATCTTATATCCGGCAGCATTGCCGGATTTTGATGGTCATCTCTGTTTTCTCCGTCAAAACTGATAAGTATTTATACTATCCCTTGCACCGAGTTGGGTGTTGGGGGCTGGGGGCGGAGGGCTTATGCATTGTACTGGAGTACTTGTCTGTCCGTTCTGGGTAAAAGTGTTCTAATTTCTGTTTCCCTCGACAAATTCTTTGATATTTCACTGGTAACTTGCGGGTAAATTGCTTAATTCTTCCACCATGTCACATCCTATTTCACAAGATACATTTGTCTGGTATTTGTGTATCATTCTCTTGTCAACCTTGCCACCACCGCTAATGCTGGCGTCATCGCCCTTAGGGCATACTGGTTTAGACAGAGATTACGCATCTCTTGGTGAAATGTCAAAGCTTATATGGTGGTATTCCATAACTATCGACTGATAGCAGCTGACAGGGATTTTAGCCTTGAGATAGGGATAGAACTTTCGCTAATAGTTAATTATTCCCTCGCGATAGCGAAAATGGGGATATAGCGTTAGTCCCACAATGTCGGTCACGTGATATTGTCCATGCGTCTGTATAAACACTTTCGTTATTGCAATTTCTTTGCCCGTTCGACGGATTCCAATAGTTTAGCTTCATGGATGTTAATAATAGTTTGTTGATGAACATATGTACCCTTGTTCCTACATTGTACATGTGTGTACTCCTGTCCGGGTTAACACTCAATAAGTATGCATATTTTTTAGATGAACATACAACAGTTGAAGAATGCTAGAGGTGCGGCAAAGCCATACCAGAAGCCAATGACGTTCAGAATCTGTGGCGTGTCAGATGTTGTGAAATACACAACGGCCAATGGGGACGATAAAGAACTGATCACCCTTGGATTGGCTGACCAATCTGGTTCAATCAAAGGTACAATTCTAATTTGAGCCTACAGTGTTGCTTAGTCCAAGGTTAACGTTTCTGGTCAAGTCTTTTTCTCGGGAACCACTGGCTCTACTTCATCCAAATTTGATCACACCTTCACCCTTTCTCCACTCTCTTGGCATACTTTTAATGTTTCAATGACTTACCGTATAACCTCGAATTATCGCCACCGAGGGTGTTATATTTTACAAAAGTGGGGCGTTTATTAGAGCCACTTATTTTTTTTCGCAAAAATATTATCTGATTTATTCATAATTCGCACCGTAGTCTACATGCCATTTAATAATATAATGTCCACTTGCAAACATATCTCAATAAAAATGACCATTGTTGATATTTTTTTTATTATTTTTTATTTTATGGGGGTGGGGGGGGCGTTTATTAGGAGTGGGGCGTTAATTCGAGGTTATACAGTATCAATTTTGACATAATGTCTTGCTAAGTCCAAGGTTAAAACTGTTTGTGCAGTCCATTTCTAAACAGCCACTGGCTCTATCTACTTCATCGGAACTTAGATACTTCGCAATACATGTATGTACATTTTTGTATATGTTTAATGATTTTTTTAGCACAAAAAAAATTGTTACAAGTACATGTACAAAGAATTTGTCGAACTCGGCTGGGTCACTGATATGAAGAGAAACCACAAAAGCCAGCGTTTGTAACCAGCATAAATACATGTATTCAAATAGGTTTTATATGAACTATACAGTTTGGTCATGTTTTATATTGTCTCTGGAACAATACGATAGAACAATTTTCTTTTAATAAATGTAGCCTTTATCGTATGAACTTCGGCGTAATCGGCTTTGGGTTCTACACTGATTTGTAAGTTATACATTACGTATTGTGAAATTTCTCAGTAACATGTCAACTGAATGCACAGAATTGTGCCGGAGACGGACAAAATGTGCCTCGTGATACTTTCAACAAATTCATAATCGACCCACACGTTCAAACACATTGATCAACTATATTTGCTATTTACTGTTTTATCTGTTTACTGTGATCCGACTCGGCGTAACGATATTCTAACATTGTAGGCACCATACACAGGTTGTGTAGACATCTCATCTGGAGCAGGCCGCAAACATGACCATGTACACATTGCCCATCATGCTGTGAAATGTTTTACGCATATATTCTTGTCACAAGAATGAACTGTCTCGGACCTGTATTTAGGGGCAGGGGCGAGATGCGTTATTCAATGCAACACGCCGTTCCGAGGTCTACATACGATTTGTAGATGATTACGTGTCCATCTTTCGTCCAATAGGAGAGATTGACACACTCGTTCGATAATCAACGCTACTATTGTGACATTTCTCCCCATACACGAGCCTCCAAGAAGAATGTTTCTAAACTGTTGAGACTTCCTTCCTGGAATGGAATTCCACAGTAGATCTATCTTTTAGAGTCAAGTTCTGGGGTACTTGGCTTTTACAGTGAGTAAAACTGTTGTACATCATGAATGTTTTCCATTCCTGGTGTGTTGTACGATGTTTCAAAGAAACACACCTGCGCAGTTGGGACAACGGTGATGGTGCGGAGATTGCAACCGCCACCAACTGCAGAGTTTGTACTGATGAAGACAGTTCCAACCTCCCCTGTGAAGAGTCTGGTCTCGGTCCAGGGGCAAGTAATGTCCGTAAGTATATGAATGGCATGATCAAAAACTGTAATTAATTTAAGATTTGGTTCCATATGTTATACATACTCAACTACTATTAATATGCAATGGTAGACTCACTGGTATTACACTCCAGTTGCTAGACGATTTCTCATATAATTGTCTAGAATCTGGCGCAATAAACTCTAAATAGAAGACTGGTCTAAAAACGTTTAGTGCCGACGCAGCGTGCAACACCAGAGAAAATTATTAGTCAATATTTTGTTTTTGTATTTATTGACTGCAACTGATCAATACCTATCAAATGCACCAGTTCGATCACATTCCACTGAATTTGGCAATTATAACTGTTTGTGCGCTAGTCTATTAACATCTCTAATGATGCCTCGTATGAATTTAATTGCTATATAATTTGATGCCAAATAAGCCTACTACTGTATATATTATACATACACACACATAGTGAAGACTATTTTAATTATTATACAAATATTACTGCCTTATCAGCATACACGGTAGCGTTACTGTAGCGTTAGTAACGCTACCAGCTTTTCAATATTGTAATTATTTCCATAACGTTGCTATGTTACTCATGTGGTCAAATAGGTTCAGAAACACGATATAAATCCAGAGATAAAGGCCATTTCCAACTTCCAATGTATATTTTAGAGACGGTCGCTTTAATGCTGAGAGGTTTTTGTGTCATATCATGTATCGCATCGTGGCTTGCATATTGCGATACACCGGTGTTGCACTGCACCACTAGTCATGTAATATATCAAAATCGACGGTCTCGAACCTATCGCCCTTACCTCTCGCTTTGATAAAGTTGTAAAAATGTTATCATTGTCTCCTCCAAGATAGCCGGCGAATGGTCAAGTTGTCATCCGTATATTAACAACTTTAAACATCTACTTGTTTTTATTTTCACCCGTGACCATGTTCTTTACCACCCCCACCTGCCAGCATTGCACATGTGAGCTATATATTTTGGGCCTCTTGTTTTTCTGAAGTTCAGGCTCTCAGCTCGGGGATTAGCTAAAGTTACAACAATATCCTTGTTAAGGGATAAATGTCGCATTAGAAGCTACATATGGGTTAAGTTGTTATATATATGCATGTGTTTTGGGAATACCAGCCGATATACCCTATAGCTTACACTGTCAATAATGTTGTCAAATATTTTGTCTTTAAAAAATGTGTACATATTGTTGGGACGCTTGATCACAGCGCGGCATAGCCAGCACAAGGGCGTCTGTGAGTTCACATTAAATTTTCCTTTTCTCGTTTTATCAGAACTTACCTATTGTTCATAATTCTTTAATGATTTTGACATCTATGCATATAAATATATCCACATGGATTATACGACTGGTACATTATTTTTCCGCTACTTTCTAGGAAGAAATGGAACGCACTGTGTCGAGACGGGGACGGGATGTCCCCATTCGTTCCATAGTGGTCCAGGACAAAACTGGATCGTGCAAGGTCACCTTGTGGAGAGAAAACTGTGCGGCAAGAACACTGATAGGGTCACACCTCAAACTTACCAACATGGTTGTTGACAAGTACCGTGATGAGGTATCGTTGTCAACGACAATGCGGAGCACCTTTGAAGTCAGTTATTTTGTCTTTAATACTAAATTAATACCTTTTGACTAGTCGCAGCAACTATTGAGATAAGCTGCTCCTTCTTATCTTCAGAATGTTCACTCCGTTGCAAAATTTGGAGAGAATTAATGTTTAGGCTACAGCATCATGACAAATGTATTTACATTATTACATTGATATACTGTAAAGTAAAATCTCATTACAAGTGCGTATACTGGTATAGTCTGTGAATTAGATAGGATAGACAGCAATATTGTCTGCTTCTCGTGAAAGGATAGGTGGTGGAGGGGTGGGGAGTCCAGTGATTTGGTGACACAAGGACACTTATTGTGGACTTTTCTAACACTCAGGTCCAGTCTAGGGTGGTTTTTGTCGCGCCCGCTTGCGGATAGCGCGATATAGTCGGCACTTTGGCGTACGTACGTACGTACGTACGTACGTACGTACGTGTGTCCGGTTAAAGTTTTTGGTTAAGTTGTTTGGTTAAGTTTGTTGGTTAACGTTTTTGGTTAAGTTCTTTGGTTAAAGTTTTTGGTTAAGTATTTTGGTTAAGTTTTTGGTTAAAGTTTTTCGTTATACTATATCTCTGCAACAGCTTTGCCCATTACCTTGAAACTTCACATGGGTGTTTATCATCATCTATATTTTCATTCTATTCTACCCCCCTCCCGTGCGGCCCCTGTGCCCAATGTCAAGGTCAAATTACTTTGAAGTTTTTGGTTAAAGTTTTTGGTTAAGTTCTTTTTTGGTTAAATTTTTGGTTAAGTATTTTGGTTAAGTTTTTTCGGTTAGTTTTTCGTTTTACTATATCTCTGCAACTGCTTCGCCCATTACCTTGAAACTTCACATGGGTGTTTTATCATCATCTATATTTTCATTCTACCCCCATCCCGTGCGGCCCTGTGCCCAATGTCAAGGTCAAATTACTTTGAAGTTTTTGGTTAAGTTTTTTGGTTAAAGTTTTTGGTTGAATTGTTTTTTGGTTAAGATTTTTGGTTAAGTTTTTTGGTTAAGTTTTTTGGTTAAAGTTTTTCGTTATACTATATCTCTGCAGCTGCTTTGCTGCATTACCGGGCGGGCGGCGGGCGGGCGGGCGGGCGGGCGGGCGGGCGGGCGGGCGGGCGGGCGGGCGGGCGGGCGGGCGGGCGGGCGGGCGGGCGGGCGGGCGGGCGGGCGGGCGGGCGGGCGGGCGGGCGGGCGGCGTCCACAATCAATGTTAAGTTTTCGTGTTTGAGTCCATTTCTTTGTTACTGTACCACCTAGGACCACCAAACTTTCACAGCTTCATAATCAAGGGGTGCCCACCACATATCACTATCCAACATGTTACTTATTTTTTAACTTGACCCATTTTTGCCGCGCAGTCGACTTAGCCATTTTCAATGTTAAATTTTCGCGTTTACAATGTTAAGTTTTCGTGTTCAAGTCCATTTCTTTGGTACTGTACCACCTAGGACCACCAAACTTTCACAGCTTCATAACCAAGGGGTGCCTACCACAAACAACTATCCAACAAGTGACCATTTTTTTACCTTCACCTATTATTTCTACGTAATTGACTTAGCCATTTTTAACGTACGTCTGGTTAAATATTTTGGTTAAAACTTTTTCGTTATACTATATCTCTGCAACTGCTTCGCCCATTACCATGAAACTTCACATGAGTGTTTATCATCGTCCATATTTTCATTCTAACCCACAACCGTGCGGCCCCTGTGCGCAATGTCAAGGTCAAATTACTTTGAATTTATTTGTTAAAGTTTTTTCGTGTACTATATCTCTGCAACTGCTTCACCCATTACCTTCATACTTCACATGGGTGTCGGATATCGTCGGCATTTTCGCATTCGTCCTTCCGTCCGTCCCTCCGTCCGTCCGTCCGTACGTGCGTGTGTCCGGTTAAATTTTTTTTGTTAAAGTTTTTCCATCTACTATATCTATTTTGTTAGTGTCCATGCCTCGCCCCAAGGCGCGACATGCAGGCTACGGCCATCTAGTCTACACAAAGTGGGTATAATTATGTTATCCAAGTGACCATGCTTGGAAAATACCTGGCCTTCGTGGCTTTGCCTCGTTTCTTGTTTTTAACTTGACCCATTTTTTCCGCGCAGTCGACTTAGCCATTTTCAATGTTAAGTTTTCGCGTTTACAATGTTAAGTTTTCGTGTTTAAGTCCATTTCTTTGGTACTGTACCACCTAGGACCACCAAACTTTCACAGCTTCATAATCAAGGGGTGCCCACCACATATCATTATCCAACATGTTACTTTTTTTTTAACTTGACCCATTTTTGCCGCGCAGTCGACTTCGCCATTTTCAATGTTAAGTTTTCGCGTTTACAATGTTAAGTTTTCGTGTTTAAGTCCATTTCTTTGGTACTGTACCACATAGGACCACCAAACTTTCACAGCTTCATAACCAAGGGGTGCCTACCACATACAACTATCCAACATGTGACCATTTTTTTACCTTCACCTATTATTTCTATGTAATTGACTTAGCCATTTTCGACGTTAACTTTTTAACGTACGTCTGGTTAAAGTTTTTTGCTTAAAACTTTTTCGTTATACTATATCTCTGCAACTGCTTCGCCCATTACCTTGAAACTTCACATGGGTGTTTATCATCATCCATATTTTCATTCTACCCCCCAACCGTGCTGCCCCTGTGCCCAATGTCAAGGTCAAATTACTTTGAATTTGTTAAAGTTATTTTGTGTAATATATCTCTGCAACTGCTTCACCCAATACCTTGATACTTTACATGGGTGTTTATCATCATTGTCGCACCCGCTTGCGGAAAGCGCGATATCGTCAGCATTTTGGCATACGTCCGTCCGTACGTCCGTACGTCCGTGTGTCCGGTTAAAGTGTTTTCCTTAAAGTTTTTCCATCTACTATATCTATGTTTTTAGTGTCCATGCCTCGCCCCAACGCGCGACATGCAGGCCACGGCCATCTAGTCTACAAAAAGTGCGTATAATTATGTTATCCAAGTGTCTATGCTTGGAAAAAACCTGGCCTTCGTGGCTTTGCCTCGTTTCTTGTTATTGTATGTATTGTTTATAGACCACTGAAGCCCAAGAGGACAGACGGCGGTGCAAGATCATCGGCTTCGAGATGAAGGAGATCACCATCGATCTTCTGTGTCTCGAGGCCGAAGAGGACATGGTCTTTGTGATCGACCAGGGTTTGATGGCAAACACGCTATCTGCCGACACGGACACACTAGAAGATTGTCTGCAACGAAAGATGAATGCAGACTGTGAGATTGTTGTAAAAGGGGACATTGTTTCTGAAATTGTATTTGTTTAAAGGGTGTCGTTGTATATCGGGTGGCCCAAGAGAGAGGTCTACACACTTGAATTCTTAATAACTTGAATAATAGTTACAGCTCATATACATTTCTGACAGTTGGCTGCATCTTCCGAAAATTGTAAAGGTGTAAAATTGGCTATAGTTGTATTGTACAAAGTATAATATCAATGCTACAACTATTATTCAAGTTATTAAGAATTCAAACGTGTTGACCTTTCTATTGGGCCAACCGATAAAACATGTTTTCCTACGATTTTGCATTTATTCCCTCGAGGGTAGAAGCTAGCATCGGCTTTTTTCAACATTCTTTTGTATACAATTCTATATACGGTACCGAGTTTGTGTACACAACTCCTCCGATACCGTTCGGTGAATCGATCTGAAACTATACACACGTCTTCTACCCATATTGAAGACATGCACCTTGGTGTTTTTATGCCGAAAAACTATTTTTTAACAAAATTATCGTCTTTAATACCCATGTTTTCGACATTTTTTGTATACAATTCTATTTACGGTACAGAGTTTCTGTACACATCTCCTCCGAAACTGTTCGGGGAATCGATCTGAAACTATACACACGTTTTCTACTCATATTGAAGATGTGCATCTTGGTGTTTTTATTGAGAAAATGTTTTTGAATAACATTATCACCTTTTTAATTTCAACTTTTTAACTTAGCCATTTCTTCAGCATTTTTGTATACAATTCAATATACGGTACATAGTTGGTGTGCACAACTCCTCGGAAACCGTTCAGTCAATCGATCTGGTGTAAAGATTTCACATTTCTGCGTCTTCGTTGTGTCACCGATCATCGACGGGCGTATTTTGTGACTAGCTTTCATTTAGTATATTCAAATTCATTCCGTTACTATATCTTCATCTGCTATTTTTATATAAAACAGAATGACGTGTTGCTGTCATAGTGTTACTTATTTTTGATGATGCATGATTTTATATATTTTTATTTATCTTGTATGAGCAAAGCCCATGTGAGCTATTGTAATACTGCCTGAATGTATGTGTTTCTTCAATTCTGATTTAGATGTTTCCTCCTTCATACCAGAGGTAGGGTGGGTAAAGTTTGTGTACACAACTTCTTTGAAAACGCTAATCAATTAAATCTGAAATTATACACACACGTTCTGCACCTATTGAAGATGTGCGCCTTGGTGTTTTTGTACCAAAAAATAATTTTTAACCAAAATATCGCCTTTTTTAAACTTTAATACCGGTGGCCATTATTTAAAAACAATTGTATACAAATCTGTATCTGGTACAGAGTTTGTGTACACAACTCCTCATCAATTTTTTTACTCTTTTTTTTATACAATTCTATATACGGCACATAGTTTGTGTACACGACTCCCCCGAAACCATTCAGTCAATCGATCTGGGGTACATACTTCACATTTCTGCATCTTTACTGTCTCTCCCATCTTTGACGGGGCGTAATTTGTGACTTACGGCACACTTGTTGTCTTTGTGATCGACCAGAGTTTGATGGCCGACACTGAAACACTGCAAGATTGTGTACAACAAAAGATTAATGCAGACTGTGATATTATCGTAAAAGAGGACTTTTTTTTTTCGGAAATTGTATTTGTTTAAATTGTGTATTTGAGAGGGTGTCATTATATATCGGGTGGCCCAATAGAAAGGTCTACACACTTTAATTCTCAATAACTTTAATAATAGTTACAGCTCCTAAACATTTCTGGCAGTTGAATGCATTTTTTTCACATGACATTTTCATTTTGCCGCCATTTGTACACTTGTCTACCGATTTTGTGTACCAAAGGTGTAACATTCGCTGTATTTATATTGTACAAAGTATAATATCAATGCTACATCAATGCTACAACTATTATTCAAGTCATTAAGAATTCAAACGTGTTGACCTTTCTATTGGGCCACCCGATAAAACATGTTTGATAAAACATGTTTTCGTACGATTTTTGCATTTCTTCCCTCGAGGGTAGAAACTAGCTGTTTTGCTGTTTACTTTGTTAAAGCAACTTTGAAAATGCGTCAGTATTTGATACCTTAACATACTTTTTATTATTAATTAACGTGGGTTCATTTATTATACATGAACTGCGTTCATATGTCCCTACTTAAAGTGACTTCGTCCAACTACATTGGACATGTCAGACAAACAATGTGGTATCAAGAACTTTTCACCAAACTGTACGTACATCTTTTGTTATTGAGGATTTTTTCCATCGGTGTATAAAATATTATTATTCCATTTAATTACAAGTGTAATTCATCCAACTTACTTGGGTGGTGGTTGGGAGCATGCGAAGGTTAATTTAACGATCGGTATTCATCCTTTCCGGAATGTTGACATACATGGTTTGGCCCTCATTTACATGCCCCCTGTACTTGAGAGCCAACTCCTGGTATGCTTCATTAAGAAGTAATAAGCTTATAGCTAATCATATTACTTTGGGGCAGAGTTAAGTGCCTGTGGCACCAGGTCAGGATATTCTGATTTCAGGACTGAATATATACTTCTGTAAATATTGAGTTCTGATTTTGGGAATTTCCCTCATGGACAGGTTGAATGCGAGATAGTCCAACCCGTTGACCCGGCCTTAAATGACCTTAGCTGTTGATAGGCCGTTAAACACCAATACTCACTCGCTCATCTAACTTGCCTGGGATAAATATAGCCTATATAGGTTTATACATGCAGTATATGTGTACACATGTTTATAACAAAGCATTTCAGTAGTGTGGCGATAATTCATTCAGTAAAATGACAACAGCCTACTACACAAATATTGAGAAAAGATGCTTCCAATCAAACATGTTTTACAGTTCTGTTAACATTTCTTGATAACACATTGTAAATTCATCTCTTTTGTACAAATTGTTCCACGTTTCATTAAATGCCTTGCTACATTTATATAATCAATCTGAAATGGAGGTTCAACCAACCTTATGGTATTCCAATCACCAACATTGTCAGCTATAACATGGATTGTCACGCAGTAGCGGACTACGTGCCTTTAAAAAAAGAGTATATTTGGCATTCGCTAGTGTTAGACGAAGTACAACACGTATATACTTTGTTGTCTGATGTATATGACATACATGTCTCATGTGAACGTCAACTCCACTAGTGTTTGAGTAACTTCTCAATCTTAGAATGTCTTAAAATGCACAAAGTAGTGATGTTTATGCTGTGACTAAGCAAAACAAATATTTTATTTCCAATCATGCGTTTCATTTAGTATATTCAAATTCATTCCATTACTATATATTCATCAGCTATTTTTATATAAAACAGAATGACGTGTTACTGCCATAGTGTTATTTATTTTTGATGAGGCATGATTTCATATATTTTATATATTGTTATTTATCTCGTACGAGCAAAGCCCATTGGGTGGTGGTTGGGAGCACACGAAGGGTAATTTAATGATCGGTGTTCATCCTTACTGGAATGCCGACCTACATGCTTTGGCCCTCATGTACTGTTTTGTCTTCCTGGTACTTGAGAGCTAAATCCTGTTATGCTCCATTAAAAAGGAATAAGATCTGTACAGATCATATTGCTTTTGGGGCTGGAGCTAAGTGACTCTGGTGCTGTATGGACCTGGCATCAGGTCAGGATATTCTAATTTCAGGACTGAATATATAATTCTGTAAATATTGAGTTCTGATTTTGGGAATTTCCCTCATTGTAGACAGGTTGAATGCGGGATATTCCATCCTGTTGATCCGGCCTTAAATGACCCTGGCAGTTGATAGGCCGTTAAACACCAATAATCACTCGATGAGCAAAGCCCATGTGAGTTATTGTAATACTGCATGAATGTATGTGTTTCTTGATGTGAATATTCAGTTCTGATTTAGATGTTTCCCCTTTCATACAGGAGGTAGTTAACGATGGGTTTCGTCCTTTACGGAATCCCAATGAAGACCTGGTTTGCCTCCCGGGTACTTGTAAAGTGTACGTGAGAGTTGGATCAAGTTATGCCCCTTGTAATAGTAGTCGACTTATAGCTAATCGTTTTTAGGGGATGGGGCTAAGTGATGCTGATATGGTGAGGATCTGGCACCACATCAAGTGACCTGGCACCAGATCAGGTTATTCTAATTTCAGGACTGAATATGTGTATATCTTGATGTAAATATTCAGTTCTTTCTACTTCAACTTAGCCATTTTGTTTAGTATCATCGGGGGAGCATTTTTCGGTTTTAACGACTCTTTTTGTTTAATCTTGTAAATGTAGCAGTGCATACTGTACTTGTGCCATGATATCAATAGTTTACCCCTTAATGAAACTGCAATAGTTTGCAGGCTCATTCGGGTGTATGGTATTACACTTTTCGTGGTACTTTTACTTATGTATTGGTCATTTTAACTATTGCTCTTCAATCAGTTTTCAATATATCTATAATGATCAATCAATCGATCATACATCTGGAATTTGTACTTGAATTGATGACGTCTTGTATATTTGTTACTGTCTCTTTTTGATATTGCTATGCATAATATTATTGAATGTTTTCTGCTCATTTTTATATATTTTTTCTCTTTAAGAACATGTTTTGTCAGCGCAGTAGAATCGTCTCGGTATGCTTTTGGAGAGAAAATGTAAAAACAATTTAAACTCGGCAGACGACAATTGTTGTTTCCAACACTTTATGGGTTAATAAAACTGCAATAGTTTGCATGCTCATTCGGGTGTGTGGTATTACACTCTTCGCTGTAACATTAACTCTTGCTCTTCAATCAGAATATTCTGGACTGAATATATAGTTCTGTAATATTGAGTTCTGACATTGGGATTTTCCCTCCTTGTGGACAGGTTGAATGCGGGATAATCCATCCTGTTGGCCCGGCCTTAAATGACCCTGGCAGTTGATAGGCCGTTAAATACCAATAATCAATAAATCCATCTGTATTTGTACTTGAATTGATGATGTCTTGTATATTTGTTACCGTAGTTTTCTGATATTGCTATGCATAATCTGTAATGTTGTTGAATGTTTTTGTACATACTGGAGCAGTGCATACTGTACTTGTGCCCACAGGTTGCATTCCATACCTGGGTTGCGTGGAGGTTGGGAGCACGCAAAGGGTAATTTAACGATCGGTATTCATCCTTTCCGGAATGCCCTCATTTACATTCCCCCCTGTACTTGAGAGCTAAATCCTGTTATGCTCCATTAAGAAGTAATAAGCTTATAGCTAATCATATTACTTTGGGGCATAGCTAAGTGACTCTGGAGCGAAATGGACCTGGCACTAGGTTAGGATATTCTGATTTCAGGACTGAATATATAGTTCTGTAAATATTGAGTTCTGATTTTGGGAATTTCCCTCATCATGGACAGGTTGAATGCGGGATAGTCCAACCCGTTGGCCCTGCCTTAAATTACCGTAGCAGTTGATAGGCCGTTAAACACCAATACTCACTCACTCCATACCTGGTATGTTGAAAAATGAAGAAAAAAATCAAAGCCATTTTAGGCTTAATTTATAGAAAAGTCACTAACACCCGTGCTTTATTATGCAGCGCAACATCGCCAAAAACATGTATTTTCAAACCAGCTCTGGTTTATCTTTTCTGATAATGGTTAAGCTCTAAGCAAAATCTTCAATGTTCAAATCTCAGCCGTTTCCGAGTTATCACCATTGCAATAACGAAAATCGAGCTACAATTTCTACTTGTAAGAGATGTGTCTAGAAGAAATATCCAATGAATAAAAGTCGATTTTTTGTCTCTAAAAGAGCAGATTTAGCGAATGTAAGTTGCATGATATGTCCAAACAATGTTTTTACACATGTAGCTTTCCCCCCAAAAACGCACATAGAGGGCTAATTTAGCAGCGTTTAGTCAATAATTGGTTATTTCTTGTAGACACATCGTTTCCCCTGTACTTGAGAGCTAAATCCTGTTATGCTCCATTAAGAAGTAATAAGCTTATAGCTAATCCTATTACTTTGGGGCAGAGCTAAGTGACTCTGATGTGGCATGGACCTGGCACCAGGTCAGGATATTATGATTTCAGGACTGAATATTTAGTTCTGTAAATATTGAGTTCTGATTTTGGGAATTTCCCTCATCATGGACAGGTTGAATGCGGGATAGTCCAACTCGTTGGCCCGGTCTTAAATGACCTTAGCTGTTGATAGGCCGTTAAACACCAATACTCACTCACTCACTCTCATCCGTTTCCGAGTTGAATTTGTAGCTCGATTTTCGTTATTGCAATGGTGATAACGGCTGGGATTTGAACATTGAAGTGATGTTTTACGTGTTTTTGGCAATGTTGCACTGCATAATAAAGCATTGGTGTGACAGTGTCGGTGACCTTTCTATAAATTATCACTAAAATGGCCTTGATTTTTTCAACATCCTAGGTAATGGAATGCAACCTGTGCTTGTGGCATGATATCAATAGTTTACCCCTTGATGAGACTGCGATATAATAGTATAATAGTACTTATTCAGGTGTATGGTGTTGTACTCATAGCTGTACATTTACTTGTGCTGTGGCATTTTCTTTTACAAACAATTTTGTATGTTTATACGTGTGGATCAAGTTCTAGTATGCCAACTTGTAATTAGTCCTTTATATACAAGAAAAAAGTAGTCGTATACATGGCATATATGTGCATATCTTTCGGTGGCGGTTGGAAGCATGCGATTGGTAATTTAACGATCGGGCTTCATCCTTACTGGAATGCCGACCTACATGATTAGGCCCTCATGTACCGTTTTGGCCCCTGGTACTTGAGAGCTAAATCCTGTTATGCCCCATTAAAAAGGAACTGAAGCTAAGTGACTCTGGTGTGGTATGGACCTGGCACCATGTCGGGATATTCTTTTTCAGGCCTGAATATGTAGTTTCTTTCATTGTGGACAGGTTGAATACAGGATAATCCATCCTGTTGACCAGGCCTTAAATAAGACTGGCAGTTGATAGGCCGTTAAACAACCACTCTAGATTGCCTGATGCCCTATATGTATTTCAATAAATAGTTATACTGTATCACAACTTATCATTTTCATGTCTTTCCTCTTTGCAAAAGCACCACCCAAGCAGTGCTGGTACACACCTGATATGCGAAGGGTGATTTAACGATCGGCTTTCATCCTTATCGGAATGCCGACCTACATGGTTTGGCCCTCATGTGCCGTTTGGGCTCCCTGGTACTTGAGAGCTAAATCCTGTTATGCTCCATTAAAAAAGGAATAAGATCTGTACAGATCATATTGCTTTTTGTAAATATTGAGTTCGGATTTTGGGAATTTCTCTCATTGTGGACATGTTGAATTGGCCCTGCCTTAAATGACCCTGGCAGTTGATAGGCTGTTAAACACCAATAATCAATCAATCCCCCTGGAATCCTAGATGGCCATCATAGAAGTACTTGTATCTCAATCTGTCAACCGATATTTGTCGCCAGCTTACAGAAATAGAAAGTCGATAAAACCCACAAATCCTTCCCAGCAATGATCGGGTTATAAGGGACACAAACTTAACATTGAAAGTTAGTAAAGCGAAAAAGTAGGTTAATCTCAGCAAAATGACCCCCCACCCCCCTCCAAATGAAGTATTCACCTGATCATATCTACTGTCTCATGGCCTGTGTCGTATTATTCTGGGAAGCATAAAGAATCCATCAGTGGTGAACCCCTGCCCGAATATAAATATAGTTCTGAATATAAACATTGATTCTCCATTTAGTAATTTTGTATCGTGTTCTATGCAGGGTCTTTAACTATAAACCCTTAGATTCTAAAGATAATTAGGGAAATTGTACTCATTTTACAACTCCTGCTACGCGTTATGTGTTTAAACTTAATTCTGACGTCGGCTCCAGAAATGGGGCTCATGGTATTTGTGACCAGTTTTGAACTGCAATCACAGTCCTGCAAGCAGCATTATTTAACGGTATACTCTTTTCAAGAAACATGGAATAGGCGTTTTACCCACTAAATAGTGAACAGTGCGGAATCTGATCAGACTGCACGGATTCTCAGGCTGCTGTGTGTTTATGCTGGCTGCATAAACTTTAAGCCCCATTTCGCCAGTCCCAGACACGATTTTGAGGCTGGATACCAATTCGGTATTATTATTTCTCCATTTTTTTATGAAATCATATGATATGACTAGCCAGAGAAACCAAATGAATGGACCGAGGTTTATCAAGAACAGGTATCCAGAATTATTTTAAAAGGAGCGCATGCATACGCTTTATTCGTTATGATTGCAAACAAAAACGGGTGATGATCTAGACATCAAGGGGCGGTTTCACTAAACTTCGTCACATTAGCAATGTTTTCTCGTAAACAATTATTGGATTTACATTTAATGAGTCGTACGAACTTTAGTGAAACGATCCCCAGCTGGATACTACGGAGCCCCGCAGGGGACGTATGATTTTTTTATTAATTCGTTCACACAAAATAACAATTCGTTCCCAAGGGAACGAATTGTTAATTCGTGGGAACGAATTAATAAAAAAAAATCCATTTCCGCTGCGAGGCTCCGTAGATTACAGGTGGCGCATGAAGACGATAATGATAACGATAACAACATTTTCTGTCTGGAGACTGTAAATAATTCAAAATCATAATCATGTATCAATTTGTTAATTGGTATTGTTTTATAATAGTTATGCAGTACACCTCAGCATACAGATACATGTACTTGCTTTTCCTCGTTTCTTAAGAAATCAGTCAATGGATGTAACGATTATCATATTAAATCAAAGAAAATAGTACATTAATTTATAGTTATTGCATAAACAGACCTTAAACCATAGAATTTAAGGAGAAGAATTCACATACATGTAAACTCGCATTGAGCTTGATTTCTGATCCTTATTCACAATATCTGTCCATGAATGTTGACGTATACATGTATTCAATCTGAAATAAAACATTGTTTAAACTAAACTAAACCATAGAAGCTGTACTGATTGCCTCGAATGAGTTTCATGCAGCGATGTTATTTGCATATGTATTAAAATAGTGCATTATTTTAATACACTATGTTATTACACGTCGAAATCACATTTCATAAAATGTATTCGGTAGTAATGTGTATACAATGTTCACATATTAGACACGCCATGTGATCTTGTACATCTGCGTAATTTCATTTAATGCGTTTACAAAATATACAATATTTTTTCATAAATGAATTAAAAAGTTGACAAAATCTGAAATCTGAAAATGTTGTCAACTTTTGACGCCATTTACGGCAAATATTGTAAACGTATTTCATGAAAGATGTTCGAAGGTACTAAAACACATGGCGTGTCTCATATATACTGTGTTATCATGCTATGCTTGTTATACAATTTATTTATTTGCAAATACATGGTTTGGCTACTATTTCTGTGTTTGTTTCCATGCGTCAACAATTTGTGCGCATGCGTGAAATCCTCTACCTATTAAAATCAAATTATTGTAACTAATGGTAATCATTGGAAGTTTTAGAAATCAGGGATTTCGACGTCATGTATTTACGGAAAAGACATGCATTTACCATTGTTTACTGAAAGGACAGGTAATCCCATGTACTACACATAGCTTAGTCAACTAAGTTCACAGGCTCAAACAGATGGCACTCAATACACCGTTCGTCAGAGGGCGCTTCTTAGACTACCCATCTGACGGCGCTGCATATTTCTTACTATCCGTCAGATGGCGCATCATCGACTGTGGTACCCGGATTGCCTAGCGGCGGTCTCTTCTGTCGCTACAAAAGAGGCACGCCACTGTCTTGAGCATCTTGGGCCAGTTCATCTTACGTCTGCTCACAGCCAGTTCTCGCTTCTTGTTGCATATTCCACACGCTGCCGCTTTTCCTACAGTATAATAGTATGTTTTATGGTTTGCCCTGGCTGGCGATTGTCTGATACCATCACTCGATATCGACCTTACTGTAATGTGCAAATAGTGCACTTCTTCCCGAAATACACAGTTGTACAATCCTGTTGTCGCGTTTCTATAATACAACTTGAATAGTGTACTAATACACAGTGGTACAATCATGTTGTCACGTTTCTATAATATAACTTGAGTTTTGTACTAATACACAGTTGTACAATCATGTTGTCGCATTTCTATAATATAACTTGAATTGTGTACTAATACACAGTTGTACACTCATGTTGTCGCGTTTCTATAATAGAACTTGAGTTTTGTACTAATACACAGTTGTACAATCACAATCCTGTTGTCGCGTTTCTATAATAGAACTTGAGTTTTGTACTAATACACAGTTGTACAATCATGTTGTCGCGTTTCTATAATAGAACTTGAGTTTTGTACTAATACACAGTTGTACAATCATGTTGTCGTGTTTCTATATAACATGAGGTTTTGAACTAATACACAGTTTGTACAATCATGTTGTCCGCATTTCTATAATATAAACTTGATTTTGTACTAACATAACACAGTTGTACAATCATTTTGTCGCGTTTCTAATAATATAAACTTGAGTTTTGTACTATACACAGTTGTCACATCACAATCCTGTTGTCAGCGTTTTCTATAATAGAACTTAGTTTGTACTATTACAACAGTTGGTACAAATCAGTTGACCAGCGTTCTATAATATAACTTGAGTTTGTACTAATACACAGTTGTACAATCCTGTTGTCGCGTTTCTATATATAAAAATTGAATTTGACTAATACACATTGTACAATCATTTTTCGCGTTTCTATAATAGAACTTGCAGTTTTGTACTAAATACCCAGTTGTACAATCACAATCACTGTTGTCCGCGTTTCAATAAGAAACTTGAGTTTTGTACAATACAGTTGTAATCCTGTCGCGTCATATAATCACTTGAATGTGTAACTAATATAACAAGTTTGACAATCATTGTTTGTCCGCGTTTCTATAATATAACTTGAGTTTTGTACGAATACACAGTTGTACAATCATGTTGTCGCGTTTCTATAATATAACTTGAGTTTTGTACTAATACACAGTTGTACAATCATGTTGTTGCGTTTCTATAAAAAAAAAAGACTATAATATAACTTGAATTGTGCACTAATACACAGTTGTACAATCATGTTGTCGCGTTTCTATAATATAACTTGAATTGTGTACTAATACAAAGTTGTACAATCATGTTGTCACGTTTCTATAATATAACTTGAGTTTTGTACTAATACACAGTTGTACAATCATGTTGTCGCGTTTCTGTAATATAACTTGAATTATGTACTAATACACAGCGGTACAATCATGTTGTCACGTTTCTATAATATAACTTGAGTTTTGTACTAATATATATACACAGTTGTACAATCATGTTGTCGCGTTTCTATAATAGAACTTGCATTGTCTACTAATGCACAGTTGTACAATCATGTTGTCGCGTTTCTATAATAGAACTTGAGTTTTGTACTAATACACAGTTGTACAATCCTGTTGTCGCGTTTCTATAATATAACTTGAGTTTTGTACTAATACACAGTTGTACAATCATGTTGTCGCGTTTGTATAATAGAACTTGAGTTTTGTACTAATACACAGTTGTACAATCCTGTTGTCGCGTTTCTATAATATAACTTGAATTGTGTACTAATACACAGTTGTACAATCATGTTGTCGCGTTTCTATAATAGAACTTCAATTGTGTACTAATTCACAGTTGTACAATTATGTTGTCGCATTTCTATAATAGAACTCGAGTTTTGTACTAATACACAGTTGTACAATCCTGTTGTCGCGTTTCTATAATATAACTTGAGTTTTGTACTAATACACAGTTGTACAATCATGTTGTCGCGTTTGTATAATAGAACTTGAGTTTTGTACTAATACACAGTTGTACAATCATGTTGTCGCATTTCTATAATAGTACTTGAGTTTTGTACTAATACACAGTTGTACAATCCTGTTGTCGCGTTTCTATAATATAACTTGAGTTTTATACTAATACACAGTTGTACAATCATGTCTTCGTGTTGTCGCATTTCTATAATATAACTTGAATTGTGTACTAATACACAGTTGTACAATCATGTCTTCGTGTTGTCGCATTTCTATAATATAACTTGAATTGTGTACTAATACACAGTTGTACAATCATGTTGTCGCGTTTCTATAATAGAACTTGAGTTTTGTACTCCACTATTTGCACATTACAGTAAGGTGGATATCGAGTGATGGTATCAGACTGTGTGTATATCTCACTAAAAGTATACTTATAGAAGTAGACAACAATCCCCTGGAATAATGCAATGGAACCTCTCTAAATCGGACACCCTGGGAGGTTCCCAGGATGTCCGATTTAGAGAGGTTCCGCTGTGAAACATGCATGTAGCTGCTTCCAGACACGATTGTATCCTTTGTGATCATGAACAGACTTTAACACCGGAGGTAAATGACAACACAACTTATAAAATGTTTGTTCTCAATGATTGACAGACTGGTATGGTAATTTTCCTGCGATACATATAGTAATGTAATTGTATATGCATATATGAGTTTTGGAAAGTGCGATTTGTAATAAATAATTTTTTGGTCAAATATGATCCGTTTTTATTCAAACAACAGCGGTAAATAAGTTCTGCAGTCAGTACATGTATACCTATCTTCTTGACGAATTTCCATGCTTTTTTCTTCCAAAAGCTCTTGAGATTCCGTTGCTCGTCCATGGCTGCCTCTCCATTCTGGATCGCCGGGACTATTCTGTAACATAGTGATAGTATACGTTGTCAGCCCGCTGCCATAACTATGGAAATTTTTTATTAGCAACATATTGAAAAAGATTTCATTCCTTGACAGTATAAAGGTGGCCAGAAAATTCGGAACGGTGAATGTGTAGATAATTGGCGATTTATGTCGTGTGTAGTGTTTGAGCATAAGTAGAACTGTTGCACAAAACTATGTAAATTACCCAAAAACCAATGAAATCCACCCAAATCCACCAAAATATCCACATTACACCAAAGTAATGACCATCTGTTCATACGCCTGTGTGTACCAGTGGTGATACAAATACGTGCACTTTGGCTATACATCGGAACCTTTCTAAACCGGATATCTAGAAAACACATGTGATCTTATTTTTGATGAGTTTCTTGGTCATTTATGTCAGATAATAATGTCTGTTCATGATCGCATAGCACGCAACTATTACTCAGAATGATCAACTAGACAGACTTTCAGTGAAACCTCTCTAAGCCGGACACCCTGGGGACCTCCCAGTGTGTCCGGTTTATAGAGATTTCACTGTAGTATGTTTATTACAAGGTGCAGAATCATTTTACACCAATGTACATATATCGATTGTGCACAAGTTGACATACTGGTATACATATTTAAAATAAATGATTAATTGTGTGTATTTCTTTTTACATAGTAACGGGGTACCGGCGCAACCCAAATATTCAAATGTATTCAAATGCAACAGTCTAATAGAAATTATAGTATATGACCAGCAAAGTCCGCTGAACGTCATCGCTACTAGAGATCAGTCACAGTAAACGCTTATATTACATTATATGTCGTGGTGCGTGCAGTAATGAACTAATCGGCGATTTGAAAGCGGTTGTTAACTGTTATTACGCAGAAACGAGTGCAGTGAAACAGTTTTTATCCCGTCAACACAGTGCGTATGTGCCGTGAAACACGGTGCCGTGAAACATTTTTGATATCCTGTCAATACGACCTAATCACCGCGTATGCATATATGCGGTGACTGGGGTTACTTTTTTTGCATTTTAAAGCCATTTGTAGGTGTTAACGGGATAAATAGAATAGTAGGTTAGTGCCGTGAATGGGAAAAATACCTGGCGCGGCACAGAAACGGGATGTGCTCGGCAGAGCCTCGCCAATCCCTTTTCCTGAGCCTTGCCAGATATTTTTTCCCATTCACGGCACTAACCTACTATTCTCTAACTATTTTCCTTATTTCTGAACCAAAGTATATGTTGTGACCACTCATTTGAACCGTCTCGGCGAGACGGTTCAAATGGTGGTCACTACATATACTTCTGATGAGAAATAAAGAAATTCCTGAGCCTTGCCAGATATGTTTTCCCATTCACGGCACTAACCTACTATTCTCTATTGAGTGGATCTCGAGTAAACCGCAACGCATACCTTATAGGTGATGAAACATTTTAATAATACATCATCAGATCGCTGTTACTGGTGCCTATTTCACCAAAATTGCAAAGATTACTTATCTTGCTAATTACACTTTGAGGGAGAAATTGTCAATTGAATGATAAATGTATTAATATTTATTATACTAAATGTATTACATTATCATAGCCATTTTGGCTGTGATAATGTAATACATTTAGTATAATAATTATGCATACTTTAAATCATCAAACATATGCAGTCGTTAGTTCCATATGAAATAATGCACTTCGGGAAAAAAAGTACTTTCAAAAATCCAATAATACTGGGTGAAGGCCTTACATAAAAGTTGATCAATTCCCCAAAAATGTCGTTTATTCATGTGTGGCTGTGAATGGAGATATGGGGCGTATCGGTTTTACGATCAGTGTAGATCCAGAGCAGTCAGGATCTTTACTGTTCGCCATTACATCAATGAAACATCCATCATCTTAATCGATCGTTATCAGGCTTCATGAATGTGTTTTCGTTACCAGTAGCTACACTGTCCATAACTCCCATAAGCCACATTTCTCCAGTCACGGCCACATATAATAAACTAACCCTTCTATGGCACGCTCATCATCATCGTCGTCGTCCGATGTCAATTGACTCATATCTGTATATGTACTCATATCTGTATTAGAGTCTTCTAGTGTGTCAATGAACGCCACCAAAAGTTCCTCATCGTCATTGGTGACGTCACTTCCAACGTCACGAGCGTCAATGTAGGCTGCTAACAGATCAGTCAGGGGTTCGTCATATGTTGGCTTGGCGAAAACAGCTGAAAAGCATAAACAAGGTGCATGATCACGTGGTGTTGAAAGTGTTGAAAGCGTGCCCACTCCAAAGTAAGTATTATTTGATATTTACCTTAATAGGCAACGTATTTTAATGAAATAGGGCGCAGCAAACGCGTCTTCATGAGGTGCATTTGGTGGTCCCGGGAGTTCGGCACATACTTATGTATGTCGTTTTTGCGAAGAATCGATTTCCGTGTCAGTAGACACGGAAATCGATTCTTCGCAAAACGACAGAGTACCGAGACCACCAAATGCAGCTTAATAAGACGCGTTTGATGCGCCATATATTTCATAAAAATCCGTTGCATAATAGGGACAAAATAAAAGAATAAAAGAATACTTACTTTGAATCGGAGGGCTTCTGGAAGTTCCAGTACTTGTTGTTGTTGTTGTTGTTATTGTAACCACGTGATCATACACATTGATAGGACACAGTTTTCTCCCAGAAAATAAGATACAATAATGGACGTCTTATAATTTTACATAATTATTATTATTATATTAACACTCAGAAGATCACTTTTGTATAAATAAAAAACAGTTTTAACACATTTAATTGAAATATATAACATACACAAACAGAATATTTCCTTAAATTAGACAAGAACGTTTCTCCGGGTAACTGTTCTGATACAGTAATAATACTACCAAGTGTATGCAACATGTTGGACGCCATGTGGAATTTTACGAAATGCTCATGAATGCTAGAATGTCATGTGTTGCTTATGGATTCAGCACAGATTCGAATATGAGTACCCACACAAAGTAAACAAACACATTTGATGCACAAACTAATGCCATAGAACGGCCATACATTGCGTTAGACTGGAAATTAGGTGAACATATAACATCACAGGTAAATGCACACACTAATTAATACTTGCATTTATGTACATAGTTACATGTGTATATAGTTTGTATACGACCATTTGAAAAAAAAGCATTGTATATTCACCTTGTACGGGCGGGTGGTATGCTCTTTATTAGATAGCTTTACGATTTTAACACCAACACACTATAATTACACAATCTGAATCGTACGAAAATCGTGTCAGAAGTTTATATTTTTCCTGTTTCTGCCAGAATTTTACTTGTCAGTGAGGCTCCAAATCGTCGCATTCGTTAGACTGGCTTGTTAATTCCGTTGATAACTACATATTTATGCTTCTTCGTTGACCTCGATAAAAGACATTAAGGTGTATTCTTCATTACGATGTAGTTTGGGCGATTTCTTGGCGATTTGAAAATATCACTCTTTTTTTCTCTGAATGAAGATTATCAGGCACCCACCTTGCGGAAATTTTTCTCATTTTCAAACGCTTTGTTGAAATTGTATAAAATATGATTGAGATATGTTGTATGCATGACTCAATTATTCCTGTTTCAGTTGCCCAGCTATGTCATTTATTTGTATAATTTTCTCAACGTTATCTGCGTCTGTAATTGAAATTAGTATTTCCCATATTTCATAAGTCTCCCGTCCGACACTGAAAGTAGCCACACATTTTCTGACTGACTGTTAAAGTAGCACTGGCTTCCTATGAACGCGCTGTCGCATATGGCGCATTTCTGTAGTTGTTTTCCTTCTTATTCCTTCTATTTAAATATACCGCATTTGTTTTTTCGTTAGTGATTCTGACCGCGGTGCCAGACATAACGTAATAAATGATGACGTAATTATGACGTCATGTACCTATCGACGCCATGAGCGTTACGTAAATGCGAATAACGTTAATGAATGCAAGTGCAAAATTGTATTCAAGTTGGATGAGTTGGAAAGATAATGGTGAAGTGATACTACTTGCATGTATTGACTCACCCTCGTATTCTTGTCCACACAACGAATCAAGGTATCATTGTCACATCGTAACCAAATTCTGTACTGTGTACATAGTAAATACATGGTTAGTGCCATCGAATATAAAATGAGCCGCGTCATGCGAAAGCCGGGCTTAATGACAAAATTTTCAGAAATTATTTTTTCGCGTATTCTGAATTGTACATCTTTTAAAAGCCATATACCGCCACAATTATCAATGTCTCCCAATTAGTTTTCATTTTAGAAGTATTTTTATGACGCGTGGTAAAAACTTATATGACGTTTTAGATCAATGACGTTGAAATTACGACGTTTTTATCAACGGCGTATACAAGGGGTGTTGATAAAATACCCGGACAAGTCCTATAGATTTGTCATCTTTTATCGCATGTCAACCAAATTTGGATATCTCGTAGCCTTTCCAAGTGTTTCCCATTAGGCCAAGACAAAGTATGAAAATAATGTTTATTGCAGTTGCTATTAATGTAACGTCATGTTTTGGATTGCGGCCCAAGTAACGTAATTCCATATGAATAATTTTCAAATAAGGAATTGCTGCAAATGGAGTATTTGTTTGTAGACAGTGCACGTGTACATCTGCAATAGGCGGCTTATAACATTAACTTTGTGACAAAACACGACGTCGGGCAGATTTGGTAGCGTGATACCTTATAATTGTTGCCAGGTGTCTTTCTTGAGGATCGCATTACCATCGCCTGATTCAGACATACATTATTATGCAGTCAAGTGATAAGCTGATGATTTGATACTACAAATCGTGCGAAAAGCAAGTTTATGACCATCAAATTTCCAATTAATTTCAAGACTTTTCGAAAACTCCACCGACCTCACTGTGTGTTTTGTGCATTATGTATTGCTTATACACAAACAATGAAGGATCAGCATTGAAATCACTGATTCTGAATCTATTTGCTTTTGCCAAATTCAATACAAACCCTGGATATATATGTCATTATATTATAAGGATCAGGGATTGTGGCCATGTGCCCTTTGTCACTTGTTACCAGGCGCGGATCCAGGATTTCGGGTTAGGGGTGGGGGGCGTAACTATTTTGCAATACTTGACTATATTATCGGAGCTCGGGATAGCGCTAGGGGGGTCGGGGGGCATTCCCCCGGATTTTTTTTTTTAAATCTACATCGCATTTCCTGCGTTCTGGCGCATTTTGGAGCAAAAAACGTGCCTTGTAACTTGTAAAAAATCTTTACTCGGCGAATTTTAGGGGGGTGGGGGGACGCGCGCCGGGTCCGCCCCCCCCCCTGAATCCGCCCATGGTTACCACACCCATCTTTAAACACTGCAAACTGTAATGTACTATAACATGAGAACTTGTTGAATATTGAATATTTAACCAAGCTTACCGACACATGTTGATTAGTTGCAGAGGTTACTTGGAGGTTGAGATTCCCATTATTGTTCTCTGTTTGACATGTGTTCATTTCTGCCACAATGTGGAAATGACATATTCTGCACAGCATAATCCGATACTCAGTCTGTAAAAAATACTTTAATTGTTGTTACATGTTAGTTAAGACTCTATTAAACTTGTTGAATTGACATTCGCTCTCGTATTCTATTCTCTGCCAATATTTAGTTGATAGTGTACATCCTTGTTGGTGCGGAGCTACCAAACCCGATATCTGAATAATCATCCTGACAAAAACCAGACTGCATGTCCCTAACAATATAGTTGAGTGTCTACCTCCGTTTAGGATAAAATGAGTGGCATTAAATGGCATATCATTCGCTAAGTACTGGGTTGAATTGTTCAAAAGTGTCTCAATTTACCAAGATAATAGATAGTAATAGCGTTGGCATACACTAGGTTGTTCGTATTTAAGATTATTTACGATTCAAGGTGCAGTGTAAGCGAGGACGTGGCTGATATGTAGCCAGTTAAATGATGCGTTCACCATTTTGAATGCATAAGGATAACCGACGAAAAAGAGTGACAATGTCAAAGAACAACAGATAGGCGACAATGCACAGCGCCTGAAGCATTTCTAAATCATTGATGCTACGAGGAACTCGTGCAAGTATCCTTGCTATAATATTTTGTCATGACACCATGGTCATAACGTCAAACATGTATTCAGGTTCAGTGACGTCACAAGTACGTGCCGTCAAGTCATGACGTCATAATATGTGTACTAAGGTGCAAGGCATCGCGTCTCATATTAGTGAAAGTTTCATTAAGTTATAAGTTTCCGTTTTCTGTTCACACTTAATGTTAACCACAGGTGATGGGAACAACTAATATGTTGTTACTTGTATAGATACAAGATACACAACAGGTAAATCAACATGCTTTTCAAATCCGCTAAAATTATAGAAATCGTCACCTTACTGTACCAATTGACGTTGATTATTGTTAAAAATACACCAATCACTGAATCAGCGTCACAGAGCCGTTTACCGTGTTAAAAAATGTCATGTGCTTGCGATACAGGTAAGTTTTGTCAACCCATCAGGCCTAAAAAATAGTCGTCGATATCGACGGTCCCTGATTTACCCTGATTTACAAAAATAGAATATGTTTACTGCTGGCATGGAGACCAATCCGAGTGAGTCGTGTTCTGGTTGGCTGCTGTTGATGAGCGACCGGATCGCAGCGTATGGTACACTTGTTTTTAGTGGAAGAGTATTAGATAAAAAAAATGACGAAGATCGAAAAAAAATAGGTCAAAGCTGAATTTTTCTGTATAGTTTGTAAATATCATCACCTGAAACATATCAAAACTCCCCATGAATCCGACTGGAGCTTAACTCAGAATTCAAGATGGCGTCCAAGATGGCTGCCGTAATCGTCCAGTGTTATAAATGTCACAAGAAATAGTGCAAACTGTATTTTTTTGCATGATATGTCAGCATATCATCACAAATAGAATATTATGCACATATTATGGTATGACAATAAAAAAAATTTGGAACTTGACATAAAAAATATTAAAAAAAAAAAGAAAAATGCATTTTTTTACAAAATATTAGTTTGAACGGACAAAAAATCTATAAAACGTAATAATAATAATAATAATAATAATAATAATCTAATGCTGACCGCAGAAATAATAATATAATTGTGTATTTGTGGCATGTCTAGCTCCGGATCTTAAAGCGTAGATTTATAAGTTGACACTGACACATCTTGTTCAATTAGGCACGATGGATCATTCACCAAGTAACAAGCGAGCAGTGCAGACCCTGATCAGACTGCGCGGATGCGCAGGCAGATCTGGTTCTACACTGATCACAAAACGCATAAGCCCCATTTATCCAGCCAAAATGGCGCAACGCACATTTCACAATCTAACAATAGTAGCAGAAGAGGGCTTGCACAAATCAGCATGACGTAATAGTTTAAATACTAATATAGCAATACGCTCCTATACGCCGAGAAGACACAACAACGCCATGATTTAAATCATTATTGATATTAAGTACGTTTGCGTATTTATGACAAATTGTTATTTCTGAATATTTTAGTACACATACTAGCATCGACATATTCTGATCATTTTACAGTATGGATGGGAAGTGTGTTATTTGTAAAGAGCTTTTTGCCTCTGCGAAAACACAAACCGTTGGCGAAAAGGGTCATGCCTCGTTGATTACAGCCAGTGTCACTCGCAGTGATGGGTTCGATGCTCTTCTGAGAACAGTAGTACCGCCTTTTGATGTACACGCCAACTGTTACAAAGAGTATACACGCAAATCCACACTGGAGGCACAAAAACGAAAAGCCCAGATGTTCCAGAGATTGTTACAGGGGCAACGCTGCGATCTGATCGTAAAGAGTTTGACAGTAAAACGGATTGTTTGTTTTGCACGGAGAAGATACATGTAGGTTACAAGCAACCCAAAGCGCGCAGGAAAGAGTTCCACTTTGTTGAAACCATCGAATACTTGGAAACGCTCATGTCAATTGCTAAGAATCGACATGATGATTGGGGAAAGGAGGTGATGATGCGTATCCAGACAACCAATGATTTGGTGGCTGCAGAAGCTATATATCATCACGATTGCGCAGTTGCATTTAGGAGAGGACGCCCAGAATCTACATCAAATTCCGAAAGAGGAAGACCCAAAGATGTGTTGAGAAATACGGCGTTTGATAATGTATGTGAGTACCTAGATGAGAATGACGAATGCCAATACTCACTTTCAGAAATTTCTGAAATAATGGACAAGTATTTGGACGGTATTGAAGGGTACACAAAACAGTATCTCAGACAAAAGCTACAAGCGCATTATGGTGATCAGTTGATTATTACAAGTGTTCCAGGTGTTTCAAATATTGCCACATTCCGCGATAAAGGACACAAGGTGCTTCGTGATACTTGGCAAGCTGAAAAGAAGGCAAATGCTTCAACAGAGAAAGACAGAATTGTAGATATGGCGGCGTCCATAATCAGAGATGATATCAGAACGAAAGTATATAATTGTTCTGAATACCCAACGATGGATGACACGAATAATGGCTGCTCGTTAGTTCCAGAAAGTCTCGGCCGGTTTCTTCACGGTGCAGTAAAATCAAAAGCATCAACGGAACGTACGAATATAGACAGGCGATGTACAGCCATAGCCCATTCTATAATAGCTGCATGCAGACGAAGGTCATTTATATCGCCAATTCTGTTAGCAATAGCTGTCTACATACACAGAAAGTATGCATCACGGGAGTTGATAGATATATTAAGTAGCATGTGCTTTGCCGACGATTACAAGGAAATACAGAGACTGACTTGTTCTGTTCTCAGTAAGGACACCCCATCGTATAATCTGAATGGGTTCACACAATTCGTGTTTGATAACGCAGATTTCAATGTTGCGACACTAACTGGGCATGATACTTTCCACAGCATGGGCGGAATTGCATGCGTTACCCCACAAGGGGAAAAGGCTGGAGAAAAACTGAGTCGGTCTGTCAATATACCAAGCTCCCAATTAATAGGAAAGTTTGGTGACATCCCAATCAAAACGTACAAGAAACCAACCGTACCCGGCCTGCAGTCAGTGAAGTTTGGCCCAATTGAAGCTCCAAAACCTGACCCACCTAGTTTGGTGGTTGCAGTAGATGTTGATCGGCTGTGGTTAGCCAGCTTTTCTACAAATCTTACCCCTTGCCCGTCATGGAGTGGGTTCATGCAGGTGGCAGTAACAGGCGAAAAGCATGAGAAAAGCCGAATCGAGATTCTTCCATTCATTAATCTAGATCCAACCAACCTGAGCACAATATTTACGGCATTGTGTTTTGCACAAAGCCAATGTGACAAGCATGGGTAGAAGATTTGCATTGTCACATTTGACCAACCGCTTTACATCAAAGCCACAGAGATAGTGGCTGCATCGCCAGATCTGTCGAATATAATCACACGATTGGGTGGTTTTCACCTACTGATGTCATTTATGGGATCAGTTGGATTTATCATGGCGGGCAGCGGATTAGAAGCATTATGGGAGACTGTGTACGCTCCAGGAACTGTTATTCACATGTTAACGGGGCATGCATATGCTAGAGCTGTCCGTGCTCACCTGTTAACTTCAGCTTCCATAACTTCTCTTCTGCTTGAGAAACCGGAATCATCAGTTACTGTTGATGCCGAGTCATTACGTCGACTTCATGCATCACTTTTGAACAGTCAAGACAGTGTAGAAGAGGATGCTAGTCTGGCAGAACTCAGTCAGGTACTTGGTAAGTTGATGGAACATGCTGCAAATGACAGTCGCACTGGGAAGCTTTGGGTCAATTACTTGGAGCAGGTGTCTCTTTTGAGACTACTGATCAGAGCTGAACGCACAGGCGACTGGAATCTCCATTTATATTGCATAAGGAGAATGATACCGCTGTTCCATGCTGCTGGCCACCTTGCCTACGCAAAATCTGCCAGACTCTACCTACAGCAAATGACACAACTAGAATATATCATGGCCGAAAAAGACTACCAGCAGTTCACTGAAGGTGGGTATTTTACCATTCGACGAACTGATCGCTTTTGGGGCGGTAATTTTACCGATCACACAATCGAGCAAGAGCTGATGCGCTTGTTGAAATCGTCAGGTGGGATGACCCATGGCCGTGGCATCACAGCTAGCTCATTAACAAAGTGGGTTCATGCGTTACCCCGCTGTGTACCCATATGTGAGAGTCTTGAAACATTCACAGGCGTCCATTCCAGTACATCGGATCAGCACAGGGATTTACATGCAAGCTCGCAATCACGCGATCATAAGGACTACGATACATTTTTGCGATGGTTACGAGTACATTCGCCATTTTCCCACAGTCATTCTAAGTCAGTTGTTGCAATAGCAACTGGTTTACTTGCCGACAAGTCGGTGAACTGTGACATGGCGTTTGAAATAGGCCAAAAAGCAGCAAATTCCATGACAGATAAAACATTTACAGATGTAAAGCTGAAAAGGGAATGACAGAGTGAAAACAATCAACGCATTGATTAACACAGTCACAGTCCGTGGTCAGCAAGTTGTAGTGAATCCTACTTTGCTCTTCAACAGAATCACTTGCGTCATGCAAAGTCGATCTGAAATGGAACAGTTCTTAGCGTATGAGCTGGCACCTCAGCCTACGTCTCTCTTTCATGATGGTGGAATGAGGAGAACTGCCAAAAGTGCACTTGGCACATTGTTGAAATCGAAAGTTGATCCGCAATCCACGTTTCCTGATGAGGCAACATTTGTCATTGATGGAGGTTACCTCCTTCACACAGTCGTGTGGCCGAGAAATGCAACTTACAAGGAGGTATGTAAGTCCTACGTATCATACATTGCATATCATTTTGGTGGCAGTGAGGTCGTCGTGGTGTTTGATGGTTACAACAGCCAGGCATCTACGAAATTAGCGGAGCAACGACGAAGAGCATCGAAAACCACTTCCCGTGATATATTATTTGATGCAGACATGAAAACAGTGACTACCCAAGAAGCATTCCTGACTAATGGAACTAACAAATCAAGATTGATAGAGCTGCTTGCTGAAGAGTTGAAACTTCACGATGTAGTCATAAAGCATGCTGAGGCTGACGCGGATAGTCTAACTGTTGCCACAGCAATATCAATTGCACGATCCCGACCAAAGGACGTAGTGGTTGTTGGAACAGACACGGACTTGCTGGTAATGCTTGTGTCACAAAGCACTGAACAATGCCACCTGCACATGTTGTCGAAGGGCAATACCTTGTTCGTGTACGACATTGCGGAAATCCAGCAATCTATAGGAGACGTTAGGCAACATCTAATGTTCATTCACACGATCACGGGATGTGATACAGTGTCAGCACTGTTCGGTCAAGGAAAAAAGAAAGCATTCAAGCTTGTAGAGAAACATAAGGGTATTGCTGGGTTGGATACGTTTACGCATGCAACAAGCACGAACGAAGATGTAGCTACAGTTGGCGAGCAGTTTCTTCTTCAGCTTTATGGAGCTCACAAGGCAGACACTCTTGACCGCTACAGATATCAAGCTTATAACAGAGCAATAAGTCGCTCAACCCTCTCAAGTACGTTCAAGTTAGAATCTCTTCCGCCCACAAGTGCAGCAGCTAAACAACATTCGTACCGAACGTATCACACTGTACAACAATGGATGGGGAATACCCTTTCTCCACTCGAATGGGGCTGGCAGCTAAAGGAAAACTGCTTAGTACGAACAGAAACAGAAAATCCGATTGCCCCTGCAAAGCTATTGAAAATGGTGTCATGTGGTTGCAAGAGCGGATGCGGGAAGCAATGTGGCTGCAGAAAGCTTGGACTTCACTGTTCCTCGCTCTGCAGTCAATGCGTCGGACAAACATGCACAAATATTATACAAATATCTCCTGACGCACTCGACGATGATACACAATAAATGTGACGTGCGTCTCATGGTGTAGTTATATATTTTATTGAATTCTGATATCATTGCTTTGGAAAACATTTTGCATATTACAGGAAATACATTAATGTAGTCGGCCATCTTGGCGACCATCTTGATTATATCAGTTAGACGGCATTGGGTACTAAACTGATAGTATCCGTCAAATGAATATGGTCTGACTTTAATACATAGCAGATCTCTGCTTATTTGTAGGTAATTCATGATTGTACTGTTTTGGCGGCCATCTTGAATTCTACGTAAACTACTGTGGGATTCATGGAGAGCTGTGATATGTTGGGTTTGATGGTATTCTGAATATGTTGCATGAATATTTCAGCTTTTGCATTTTTTCCCGATTTCAACCCTAGTGCCATTCGGTTAACGCTTGTTTCTCACGTTCTGAGAGCTATGTATGATGCAATTGGCGGCCATCTTGGGCGTAATATTTATACTAAGTTCTCAAAATTTCTGTTAAAGTAGTTATGCGTTATATTCTATTTGTTTTGGCACATTTCATTCGAATTGGTTTGGCGAAAATTACACTAGTTGTAGTTTTGGTCATTTTTGGTCGCCACTTTGGACGCCATCTTGAATTCTGGATTAAGCTCCACTCGGATTCATGGGGAGTTTTGATATGTTATTTCTAATGATATTCTGAACATATTTTGAAAAATTCAGCTTTGACCTATTTTTTTTCGATCTCAACCCTAATGCTCTTCCACTATTTACTGACATCCACGATTTGAGATGAAATGTCCTTAAATCAAGTAAGCAAGTGTTGTGTTGTTCGTAGCGGATTGCGTATTAGAGTCCGTTCTAGAAATAAATTGTAATAAAGATGCAATATAAAAATGTATTTGGCTGAAACCAAGTAAAAAATAAATACAATTTTTAATTTTTAAAATTAATATGTATCGGTAACACTCGCGCCCGACCCACGGAGTAAACCGGCAGTTTGAAATTGTAAATCAAGTAAGCCGTATGTTGCTAGATCGCGGGAACAGCACAAGTTCTACGTAGTTAAAATATAATTAATTTACGATAATTGGAAACGTTTGCTGCCGCGACTGGTTACTTCAGATATAAACAGCATTTATTCAACCCCCTGTATTATGCTACATGGAGCAATGGTTGCGGTATAAACATGTTTATCATGACAAGAACACATTTTGATGCGTTACCTATTTTCGCGTTCTGTATCCTTGTCTTCGCTATAACTAAAGTTCCACTCGACGGATCTTAACCAAATTTAGAATACATGTTTATCATGGCCAGAGGAAGAGCCCAATTGATTTGATCACTTTTCCAGTGAGTTATCCTCTTGTTTACTAGCTATACCTCGACGGGCGTATATTGTGACATTCGACGCTCTTGTTTTGTTTTTAAATAAAAATACAAAATCTGTGAGAGAGTATTTTAAACTAGTTGTGTTTACATGAACGACCCCGATAATCACATTTTATTGATACATGAAAACACTTACCCAAGCACGTGCAAACTGCAAGCAGAAAGATAACCGTGAGCATGTTCATAATTTAACAGCTATATAACAGCATGCACTGAAAACAAAGTACCCACTGGGTATTATATATATGACGGCGTTTATGTGGGATGATTATGAATCATCATACACTCTAAATATCACGCAATCTGATTGGCTAAAGGCCACACATTACAGGTATATTATTGTTGATGAACGGTCGCAAAGTGTTTACAATGGACGTATTCGACTGGCTCGTTTTTCTTAAACACTGCTAAGCTCCGCCCACATGCGCAGTGGGTAGACCGTACTGAACGTTCCGAGCTCAATGAACACGTACTCAACATATCCAGATCCGGTATTTTCAACAACAACAACAAGTTAAGATGTTCGGTAAACGTAAACTTGCCGCGATTCTTCTTGAGAGTAGCGAGGAGGAAGACAGTACTGACTGTAGTGATGTAGATATCATCAGCACATGGTTTGCTAAAAAGTACGAATAAATTAAGCGCATACAGTAACACGAATATTGCTGTAACTGTTCTATACGTGTCTCCGCCATGAACCAATTATGGACCTGCATTGTACTCGCATAATAGTGCAGTAAAATAATATGTATGCCAAATTAAAATGTATTAGCAAATTATGGCAAATATTTTCAATAGGACAAAAGTCTCCGCTTTGTCCGTCCATGTGTGTGTTCATCTGTCCAAATCTTGCAATGTCTAGTTGGAAACTTGCTGAGAAGGTTCATTGTCACTGCACATCATTGTCACTGTGTTCCGGTTCTTTTATTGCCAATTGATCTTTTCGCGGGTAAATTAAGACATATACCATATGCATATGGATGAAGGAACATCCCAAAATCAGAACTGAATATTTACAATAATATATATTCAGCCCTGAAATTAGAATAAACTGACCTGGTGCCAGGTCCTAACCTAACCAGAGTCACATAGCACCAGTCCATAAAACAAAGCAATATGATTAGTGTTAATCCTACTACTCTTACAATGGGTACAGCCGGATTCAACTATAAAATACAAGACGGTCAAACCAGGTAGATCGGGATCCCGGAAAGGATAAATTCCGACATTAAGTTTACCCTTCGCATGCTCCAAACCAAACTGCCCCCCCCCCCTCCCCACCAAAACTGCCCCCCCACTCCCCACCAAAACAATAGACCTTGTGATTCTAAGCCCTGGATAATTCACAATGCAATTGAATGGGGTCCATTTATAGATGTATAATAAAACAATTTCATGATGAATAAACTGTATTCACATTTTTTAAAATAAATAAACAAAATTATAAGAAATCAAAGTACTGTCTCTCTTACATGTTATGCAAAACCAATACCAAGGTATTAGGTAGGGCTGTGACGATATGATTAAATGATTGATTGATGGTGTTTAACGGCCTGTCAACAGCCAAGGTCATTTTAGGCCGGGTCAACGGGGTCAAGTCTCGTATGTCACCTGTTGTGATATGGGGGGGGGGGGATCCCAAAATCAGAACTGAATATTTACAATAATATATATTCAGTCCTGAAATTAGAATAACCTGACCTGTTGCCAGGTCCTAAACACACCAGAGTCTCTTAGCCCTGGCCCCTAAAAGTAATAGGATTAGTACTATCATACTACTCTTAAAATAGGGGGGGGGGTATAACCGGATTCAACTCGAGTACCAGAAGGCCAAAAACGTACCTGAGGGCCAAACCAGGTAGATCGGGATTTCGGAAAGGATAAATCCTGCCGTTAATTTTACCCTTCGCATGCTCCCAACCAACCACGCATTGGGACAATACGATACATATCGCGATCATACATACATAATATGTGGCTGTGACTGGAGAAATGGGGTTTATGCGTTCTGCAACCAGTGTAGATCCAGACCAGCATGTGTATCCGCAAGTCTGATCAGGATCTGCACTGTTCGCCATTCCACCAATGAAACATTCTTTGTCATGCTTCTAACAAAGAATATAGATCGTTATCAGGCTAGATATGAATGTTGATCAGGAGCTGCACTGGTCATAAATCCCATAAGCCCCATTTCTCCAGTCACAGTCTCAAGAACAAACGCTATATCCACAGTACATCTTGTTTGATCTCGTGACTAATTTAACGGCGAGATTTTTCCGTTGAGTAGGAACACTGAATCTGCTCTACGTAAAAAACAAAAGTGGTCAGTCGAATGAATAATGTGCTTAACAGCATAAACCTATTCAACGAAACTTACCAGTCGAAAACGTCCAATATATACACTGGGGCACTTTACCCACGCGCGATGAATATATTCCTACGTCAAATTTGTTTACATTGGAGATCGAAAATCTGATTTTCTGAAATGTTAACGTTAACTCACAAGTAAGACTGGAAATGGAAGAAATGACGGACGAAGATGACGAGTTTCTGACTACGGCATTATTAGAAATCGAAAAGGAGCACTCGCCGCCGCCGAAAATGGAAGTTGAGGGCGGGCGATCCCAACGCTGACCGAATCTGACATAGACGACTCACAGGTGACATTATCGGGATAAGATTTCCATCAAGATCAAATAAAAAAAAAATCCCATCCCATTTATCATTATAGATATAAAATGGGATGGAAATTTATTTTTTTGAACTGATCTTGATGGAAATCTTATCCCAATAATGTCACCTGTGAGACGACTTGGTTACGTCTAAAGATTCGGCAAGCACCGCAAAGATGACACGATGGGCGGTGAACCAATTAAACCGTGATTATTTCCTGAAATTTCCTGAAATTTGATTAAAATTTAAGCTTTACTGTCGTTAAAATTGCTGACCACAGAATCCGATCAGTGGGTGCATGACGTTTCGGACCCTGAACGTTTCGGACGAATCAAAACGGACCAAGACGTTTCTGAACACCGTCTCGGGACGTTTCGGGTCGTATATTTTACTGAGCCATGTTTGTTCATGGTCTGAAACGTAATTGATAAAATTTTGGGACATGGTCCGAAACATTAATGAATCTAAAAGTCCGTAATTCTGATCAGTCATTGAGTCCACACTAGAATATTAGAAAATGGTTGCTGAAAAGTGAAAAAGGATGGGTTTAACGTCCCAGCAACAGCTAAAGTCATATAGAGACGGGTTTTCTGCTGAAATATTGTCAATCGTGTGCTTAAATTTACTGAAATTTTGTAGTTTGTGCGCTTAAATTTTCACGCGCTGATTTGTAATATTTTGTAAAATCTCAGGATTTGTTGTTGAAATATTTTGGCAGGCCTGATATAATGACCAGTATCTACACTAGCTGTAATACTAAATACCATGCTGCCATTTATTTTTTCAGAATGGCTTGAAATGAGAACTCTCCCCACAGAATTTGAAGTCCTGCAAGTAGAGGAACTCGAAAAAATACTTAGGCGATACTATGCTGAGGTGCGAACTGCTGATGGGAAATTGTACGGCCGATCAACCTACAGCAGTATACGGGCAGACATCAATCGCCATTTACGGTCTACGCCTCACAATAGTACACTGAACTTGATGTCAGCTGACTTTCACCACGCAAATCAAGTGTTTAAGGCCACGTTAAAAAAAATATGTGTTGAAGGGTTAGACCGCACGACACACCACCAAGCAATATCTATGGCTGACCTGACAAAGCTCCGACAATCTGCAGCTGTCAACAGACAGCCAATATTCATTACAGAAGTAGGTCTGGTTTGACCTGACAATTAACTTCGCACGACGAGGTTGCGAAAACATAGACACTTTAAAGAAAGATGCGTATGTGTTCAAAACATACGATATTGGCCGGGAATATGTAGAAATGCAGTATAACGAAAAATTGAAAAATCACCATGGGTTTGAAAATACTGAAAACATTGATTCGAAACCGAGAATGTATGCTTCAAAAGAAGACACAAAATACTGTCCTGTAACCTCACTCAAGCTATACATATCTAAACTGAATCCTGAAAACACTCTAATGGTTCAGCAGCCCAGACAGAAGATTGAAAATAAAGAACCAATTTGGTATACTACAAGGCCGGTAGGGAACAAAACCAATTCTGGCTTCATGGCAAAATTATCTGCAGAAGCTGGATTTAGTCGGCGGTATACGAACCACTGTGTTCGAGCCACCACAACTACCATGCTGTCTCATGCCGGTGTAAGCAGTAGAGCCATTACACGGATTACTAAGCATCGAAACGAAACATCCCTAAAACACTACGAAATAGACAGCAGTGACCAACAGAAACGAGAATTTGCGGACATAATTCAGCAGAAAAGCAGCGTAAAAAATGAAAACAAAAGCAATGAGCAGCAAACAACAACATATACTCCCCATAGCTCTGTAGAATTACAACCACCGAGTGAAAACTGTCCACCATGCTATCCACGTCCGACATGTACTGGATGGGAACCAACTTCATTGCGTCTCCAGCCTCCTGCGTCTTCATTGCGTATCCAGCCTCCTACAGGGGCAGGAGCAGGGGCAGGGGCAGGGGCAGCAGGGGCAGGGCAGGGCCAACCGACACCGTCCTACACCGACCAACACACACCGACACCGAGAGACCGACAGACACCGACTGACCAACTGACACCGACACCGACCGACACCGACCGACACTGACCAACAGCGATTGACACCGATTGACACTGATATACACCGACCGACACCGACTGACAACGACCGACAATGACCGACACTGACTGACACCAACAAACCTACACCGATTGACACAAATCGATTGACACAAATCGATCGATCGACCGACCGACCGACCGACCGACCGACCGACCGACCGACCGACCGACCGACCGACCGACCGACCGACCGACCGACCGACCGACCGACCGACCGACCGACCGACCGACCGACCGACCGACCGACCGACCGACCGACCACCGACCGACCGACCGACCGACCGACCGCCGAGGCCGACCGACCGACCGACCAGACCGACCGACCGACCGACCGACCGACCGACCGACCGACCGACCGACCGACCGACCAGACCGACCGACGACCGACCGACCGACCGACCGACCGACCGACCGACCGACCGACCGACCGACCGACCGACCGACCGACGACCGACCGCCCGACCGACCGACCGACCGACCGACCGACCGACCGACCGACCGACCGACCGACCGACCGACCGACCGACCGACCGACCGACCGACCGACCGACCGACCGACCGACCGACCGAAATCGACCGACCGACACTGACAAACCTACACTGACAAACCTACACCGATCGACACAGACCAACCGACACCAACCAACAGACTGACACCGAACGACCAACACTGACTGACTGACACAGCCCGTGCGAAACCAACTGACTGACACCGACTGATCGACCGACACCAACTGATCGACAAACACTGACCGACACCGACCGACACCGACCGACACCGACCGACACCGACCGACACCGACCGACACCGACCAACACCGACCGACCGACTGAGAGACCGACAGACACCGACCGACACTGACCAACTGATACCGACCAACTGATACCGACCAAATGACTGACACCAACCACAAACAGACATACATGTACAGCATACAGATGGTTCGTTACGAGCCGGCTCATCTGGATCTACAGTGGTTGTAAATGTTGTCGATAACTGGGCATAACGAATACTGGTAACGAAATGACCTACATCACAAATAGCAATACACGGGTAACTAGCACAGGTGTGGCTATTTATATGTAAGCATATATGGTTTATATGGCAGATAATTGCTAAAATAGTACGTATGAAGGGAACATTTACCTGCTGTCAGTGAATTGTTTTCTCCACCTCGGCTCACATGGGGGCATCCATCTTTGTTTATTTCATAAGTTCCGACTTAAATATTTAAGTTATAACTTAAGACTGCTAGCTACCTGTCTTAGTTTTCCATCGTAAATTTCGATTGTCGTTCTTGCTAAGATGTTTTGTGAAACGGACTAAGCACGTACTCCGGACTTAAGTTATAACTTATGACAAAAGTACTTGCTTAGTTCGTTAGTGAAACGGGCCCCTGGGCTATGACACGTATTCACAGACGCTGTTTTGTTATCAGTCTCTTATAACAGCAGGTACACGTACAATGTACATTTGCACTGATGCTGTATAGAGAATACAGGTTTAGTGTATTTTGATATCAAATTTATCAGGCAATGCTAGGAAACACGTAGGAATTCCGAGGCTTGCCTCGGAATTCCTACCTTTTCCGGGCCGAGCCTGATAAACTTGGTATAAAATTACAGAAGCATGGTATTCTATTTATCAGGTAACATTGTGTGGTACAGAATGAAGAAATATGATTACTGTCTGTTTCACGAAACCTGCCCAAATTTTACGGCCATATAAATAATGCAAAAACGTATTATTTTCGATAATATTACCTTTTATAAAAAATTAAGAATGAGCCTTCTCTTTATTTCGTGAAATTTGGTCAAATATTGATTTTATTGCGTTAAAACAAGTTCCCCATGTTAAATCCTCAGATATCTTCACTATGTCTATGGGGATTTAACATGGGGAAACTTTTAGAATTTCAGAAATACTGGACCGATTTTTAAAATTTAACTTGTGATTTAACTTGTGTTTTCTTAGTTAAATCATTTCCAAGCTAGCTAGTCAGGTTTCGGAGTCAATTTCCAAATTTATTAGTTTTCTGACTCCTCCCACAACTCCTCTACCTCCATTTTCCCCATGTTAATTTTCCATAGACAAATCAATTGTTCATAATAAAATCGATATTTGACCAAATTTCGTGAAATAAAATAATTTGGTTAAAATTTCATATTATCGAAAGAAATACTATTTTTGCATTGTTTATAAGGCCGTTACATTTGGGCAGGTTTCGTGAAACAGACAGTAGTTTTTATTGCGTAATGACACTTACGTCATTCGGTAACGTCATGTGATACCGTTCGACCCATGAACACTTTTCAGTTAGTTGTCAACAGGATATTCGTATCAGGTCAATGCCTGGTCCGACATTATGGTATCAGTCCATACATATTCGACCAATACAAAACATGTTACTAGTACCCTATAAAAAAACAGGGACTGCGCTTCGAATTATGTCTGTATGGAAGCGTCCTGGTGCCAATGTTAAACTATTTTGTATCCTACTATAATAGTATCTCCTAAATAGGACTTAATATCTCCAATTTAGGACTTAGTATCTCCCAATTAGGAGTTAGTATCTCCTAATTAGGACTTACTATCTCCTAATCAGGACTTATTATCTGTGTCAATGCTAAAAAATGTGTTATCTCCAAATTAGGAGTTAGTATATCCTAATTAGGACTTAGTGTCTCATAATTAGGACTTAATATATCATAATTAGGAGATACTAAGTCCTAATTAGGAGATAGTTTTACACTATTTTGATAAAGACCATGTGGTCGAAAATTTAATAAAAAGAGTGACTTCAAAACAATCTGTATTAAATGTGCTTCCTTCGGAGGTTATTGGAAATTAAAATAATTACTTGTATGTCTGCACACGTTCTCGTCCAATGAACGTGAATGCACAATGTATTTTTCACTGTAAGGTGCGGTATTCGCATCAATGAATATACTCGATGAAAGTCGAAACAGGCCGAATGCCTGTAGTAACAAGCAATATAGATCGTTAACAGGCTACATACGTGTGCTATCTGATCAGGCGCTACATTGGTCACAAATCCCATAAGCCCCATCTCTCGAGTCACATGAGAGAGAGAGAGAGAGAGAGGAGAGAGAGAGAGAGAGAGTATAGTGACAATATCATGCTTGTAGTATAGGATTATCAGCATACTTCAATACTGTTATCTCCTTCACTTGGTGAGTCACTTGCAGAGATTATATGCAGTCCATTTGCATAGTGCTTTGTTGTTGAGTAGTAGTAAGGGAGTCAAAATGATACCACCTACCGTGATATCATTTATAACCCTCTATAATACCCCCACCACCCCCGAAAATCAAAAAATTGGTTAACGAGGAAAATTGGGTCTCCCGACAGCAAATTTACGAATTTTTGGAGAAAATAATTTTGAAAAGAGGGAGTCCCAATTATATTGGTAATTGACTTTTGAAAGTATATATTGGTGTCATAAATACATCATGTTTTTTTTCACGTCCAATTGAACAGAAAAACAAGTACCAATATTATTAGAGAAAATGGATAATACAATACAATTTGAATTGAAAATTTTTAATGACTGTGTTGAAGAAGTTTACGAAGCTTACGGGGGTTATAATCCTGTATATAAATTCTATAAAATGAGAACACTAGGCGATATCGAATACATGAAATACCAGCGTAATTTATTACTCTCCGATAAAAACGTTACATTTACAATATTATACCGGCAATTATGTCAACATTACAAGAGGCAAATACAAACATTAAGACGGATAATGCGTATCGGATATGAAATTAAGGTGTATTATTTAAAAAATTTAAAACCCAACCATTCGTTTACGAATGTACATTTCTACGATATCGCTTATAAAGATATTGAAAAATTATTATTGAAAAAAAATAAAATAATAATTAATTTATAGCCGAGTGTATTTTCCTTATCGAAGGTATGTAAACGGGCTATCTGAAATTATTTTTCATCAACCTCGAGCGGTCTTATATGAACGCCGTTGTCATACTTTGAGTGTATTTTTCCTTATCGGTGGTATGTAAACTGGAAATCTGAATTTATTTTTGTATCAACCTCGAGCGGTCGGACTCGGAACGCCGTTGTAATGCAGTTGTTTACCATACCGACAATTACGGGTTATGCATATTTATAACCGAGTTTATTTCTATGTAAACTGGCAATTTATTTTTCATCAACCTCAAGCGGTCGGACTCGGAACGCCGTTGTCATGCAGTTGTTTACCATAGTGACCACATTTGTAGGGATAGAAATAAATAAATAAAAATGTTTAGCTCCAACCGCGGCGCGAACCCACGACCATCGTCTCTATAGAGTATCGCCTTAACCACACGACCACGTAGGCTGTTATGATAAACATTACCTAGTGTTGTACAAGTATCGATTTACGACAATGTTTCAATTACACTGGTTATGAACCATGCGTAAATTGATAGCCGAGGTAAACAGACAGTTATTTATAGCCGAGTGTATCAATTTACACAGGCGATTACAGTGTAATCCTCGACCGAATTTGTTATGCGATTACGGCGTAATTCTCAGTGAAAAACACATGTTGTATAGGTATGTAAATTTGTTTACTGCACCAATATAATTATTTTATAAAATATCACAATGGTGCTGTAACATTTCTTCCGACTTTATCTCCAAGTTTTTCCCTAAATTTATCCCAATCAGTACACTCAATTTTGGGCCATGGTGGCGCGCGCCTTGATTCTTATATCATTTTTTAATTGTTCATATCTCCCCATTTCTTCCACCACGGATTCAAACTCTAAATTTGATATTTTCTTATCGGCCAACGCTTTGGACACCATAACGTCGATGGTATTTTTCTTCGACCTGGCGAGAACAGATATTCTATCATGTTTTCTACATTTTTTCTCGAGTTTTCCAACCGACACCCTAATTACCATACACAAAAACCCAGAAACGGCCGACACCGCACATAAAATCCCCGCTACAGGAACCGTTATAATGGTGGATATAGTTGCAGCTGCCCCCACCCCACACAACACAGAAACACTCGCTAGAGCCGTGCTAGATGCTTCAGTCATGTTCACCGCGCGTCTATATTTTTTAGCGTTTCTTTTTCTATTTGTATATTCTCTAACTAAAATATCCTGCATAGCGACGATATTATTCAACCTAAAATCTGAACTTCTTTCGTTAATTGGACACCGTGTTGATGGAGTGGTATTGACAATTGGAAGCGGTGATTCGTTCATGATTTTCAATATATTAATATTTACAAAATAAGTTCAATTAACAATGAGACAATAGTGGAAGAATTCTCTGGGTCACCGATTTTCGTAACAAAGTTAATAACACTACCTTGGGAAAGTCTAATTCGATCGTCACCGGAGAACGAAACCACCGTCGAACTATCTCCAGAGATTTTAGTGACTCCAACCCCCCGTTCTTCCCCATCTACTACAATATTTATCGCGACCGCGCCCACAGGTTTACCACTACCATTAACCGAGCAGACCGCCATTTGGATAACTTCACCTGCGGCTGTCATAGTGTATCCCCCCACATTTATTACTCGCTTTGGGCACCGAACGAAATAATTCATAGTGCCCCTCAACCAATGGGCCCCGCTTCTCAGCCCAAACTGTTATGGCACGTTTTAGCGTTTTCATTGTTCGCACTATTCCGGCAAGCGCACTGTTTGCGTTATATGCCTCAGTACGAATCTTATAAGAGGCCTCCTCAAGAGCTTTGGTCGCGGCTATACGATCATGTTTCAGTTTATCGGAAACTTCGGTTATATTTCCGTCTAGTTCGGTAAGTGTCGCTTCTCTGCTGAGAGAGTCCTCTAAGCGCAACGCATCATAAGCCTCCGTAATGGTCGCCTGGTGGCATTCTAAGGCTTTTTCAACACCCAACCGGGCCTCTTTTTGAAATTCGGTTATTTTCCCGTCTAGTTCAGCAACCGCCGCTTCTCTGATGAGAGAGTCCTCTGAGCGCAACACCTCATAAGCCTTCGCAAGGGCTGCCTGGTGGTCTTCTCGGGCTTTCTCAATATCCGACCTGCTCTCTTTTCGAAATTTGGTTATTTTCCCGTCTAGTTCGGTAAGTGTCGCTTCTTTGCTGAGAGAGTCCATTAAGAGCAACGCATCATAAGCCTCCGTAAGGTCCGCCTGGTGGTCTTCTCGGACTTTATCAATCCCCAACCGGGTCTCTTTTTGAAATTCGGTTATTTTTTTGTCTAGTTCAGTAAGTGCCGCTTCTCTGTTGAGAGAGTCCTCTGAGCGCAACGCCCCATAAGCCTCCGCAATGGCCTCCTTGTGGTCTTCTCGGACCCCCTCAACCCCCGACCGGGTCTCTTTCAGAAATTCAGCTATTTTCCCGTCTAGTTCAGTAAGTGTAGCTTCTCTGTTGAGAGAGTCCTCTAAGCGCAACGCATCATAAGCCTCCGCAAGGGCCTCCGCAAGGGCCTCCGCAAGGTTCGACTGGTGGTCTTCTCGGACTTTATCAATACCCGACCGGGTCTCTTTTCGAAATTTGGTTATTTTTTTATCTAGTTCGGCAACCGCCGCTTCTTTGCTGAGAGAGCCCTCTAAGCGCAACACCCTATAAGCCTCCGTAAGGTCCGCCTGGCGGTCTTCTCGGGCTTTCTCAATACCCGACGTGGCCTCTTTTCGAAATTTGGTTATTTTCCCATCTAGTTCGGTAAGTGTCGCTTCTTTGCTGAGAGAGTCCTTTAAGAGCAACGCATCATAAGCCTCCGTAAGGTCCGCCTGGTGGTCTTCTCGGACTTTATCAATCCCCAACCGGGCCTCTTTTCGAAATTTGGTTATTTTTTCACCTAGTTCGTTTAGTTCCGTTTCTCTGATGAGAGAGTCCTCTGAGCGCATCACCTTATAAGCCGCCCGATCTTTCTCAATTTGTGCAGTCGCCGTCAGCACTTCTACTCTAACATCTGATATACTCCTGTGAATCCCGTTTGTGACCTTCGATATAGTTTTATTGATCAGGGCCTTGGTTTTTCCAGTAGTTAAAAAATCGCCCTCTGTCGGGATGAATCCACCTTCTGCCGGTTCCAAATTCTTTGAATTTGTCACCCAATCGGAAGAACTACCTGGTCCGTATATACTCATAATATTAATTAATTATAATATTGGGCACCTATACTCAATTGGAAATTTCGAGAACTACCGAAATCGGGTAATAGTTATTCAACGTTCTCGCTTGATCATCGAGAATAGAGACCGTAAATTCGTGGATATGTCCCGATTCCAAAACTTTCATCTCGGGGTGTGGGAAGTCTAAGGTCACAGTCTCACCATAGAAACAGTCGCTGGCTTGCACGGTTTTCAGTAATGTGCTGGGAGTGCCGTCTACAGTGTTGTACGATGTGTTCACCCGATCCAGGTGCACCCCGAGAGTTTTCGTGAAGGCGAAGTCCACCGGGTTATCACCGACGTACTCACCCGGGGTAAACACTCCTTTCTTTGAGGAGTATGTCTCTCTAAAACCGAGTTGAATACCCAACCCCGGGGAGACCACTACCTTATTATCAGTGCTGATGGTCATTGTTGCGAGCCCGGTAGCATTCGATACTGTGAGGTTGATTATACCGTCAAGCTCTGAGTTGACAAAATCTTTGAGCTGTCTTATACCCCACAGTCCGTGAGGCAGCTTTACACATAATTGTTGTCCATCCTTCACATAGTAAAACCCTTCGCTCTTCCCCACATTCTGCCATCCAACCGTGAAGGTGATTGATCTGAGGCCTACCCGGCGTTGTCCGCAGCAGTTGTCGATTGATTTTTGAAGTTCACAGCTCCCTTTTTGAACATTAGTGATAGTAGCAAACATAATAATATCTTTCAATGGATACAAAAGCATTTAGCTTTAACTCTAATGCAAAGTACGCGGTCGGTGGTAAATACACGCAAAATGACGTTGTTAACCCCCTTGTACACCCAACCGTAACGGTTAGACCGGACAGTGGCTTTGCCACCAATTTTCATAACACGTTTGAGAAATATGTAGTTCCATAAAGACTTACTAGTCAAGATGTATTACTAAGATGGGAGTTTTCCCATATGAACTTCTGGCAGAACCAGCTAAATTTCGCTGTATGGTGCGCAACGGCCGGATGCGGAGTTTCGCATCAAGACCATTTGACATCCGAGAATATCATGCTCCGAAGTGTCTACAACTTTCACGTGTATTACACAATTAGGATGATTCTCAAAGAACTAGGTATTCCACTGCCTCAAGACGATGGCTGGGATCCCATTTCCAGCGCATACGACCGTAAGGCGTTCGAAAGATTGTGTAGCGAATTTGGGGTATCAAAAGACGCCGACTGGAGACAGAAAGAAAGTATACACCCCGACCAACAGTTTAGGGTTTTAGTTCACCTTAAAGGCTTAGTTAGTGGGGAGCGTCTGGATAAAGTTCCAGTATATTTCTCAGGGCTATGGAGCGCTCGAGGGGCCACCCCACCACCAGTTAGAAAAATTGGCAACATGGACTAAATATAATTATAAGTTGAATAAGATGACGTTCGGTGCTGAAGTGCTTGGTGGACTTGCGTGTAATGATGGTGATTGCCATTGGCTGCCTACTAAAGTAGCCCATGTGGAATACCTAGACCTGGGTGATACTTCACAGATGCGAAATGCTTGGACCACATTTATGTTAGATGAAAGCACTGGATTTACGCAGGGTGGGGTTATTCGTCTCAACGAATCCATTCGCCATATACGTATGGGCAATCTCGCCTCACAGAAGCAAACGCGCAGCGCTATACTTGGTACTGGGAACGGCCTTTGACGCACAAAAACAGTTCTTGGCACTTGTCGAGGACGCCATCTCAGCTAAGGTGGACCTCCAGAAGGCGATCCAGAATTATCAAGACGTTTTGCAGACTGCCCGCACCCCGGTAGACTACGCATTTGGAATAGGTCTTTATATGGCGCCGAGCAATATGATACTACGAGACGACCCGGTTGACGGTTACAATAATCAGATCGTAGTCGCAACCACCAATCAAAAAATCGGCCGCAACGGGAACGTGAACACGGGTATCATCAAGCTCCCACCCAAGATGATCAGTGTTGTCAACAGTGTTGTAAATTCAAATAAATTTGAAAAAGATTTCATAAAACCCCCAAAACACAAAATGGATACACATCCCTCAACACAATCGAACCCAGTACCACCAATTAGTAAATTGGATGCACCATCGAGTTCCATCAACAATGTTGAAACACCAATAGAGATTGGAAGCACAACACACGAGGAGGAGAAACTACCGCTCGTCGTCGCCTTCGTGGCAATCGGATTATTTACGCTTTGGTTTTAGGAACTCTCTGGCGAAGAATAGTAGGACACCGGCGATTGCCACGATTAAAGCCCAGGTATTTTTGGCTAGCCATCCGACCGTTTTTGATAATATAGATAGCAAGTAAGAAACGATACTTCCGATCAGTCCAGGTAGCGCGGCAGCCGCCTTTTCGGCTAATTTAGCCAGGAGACTGGCGAGGGCTTTTAGTTGTTTTTTTACCCACTCCTTGGCTCCGCCGGATGGCGCGGGTGGTGGTGTGGGTGCTGGCGCGGGTGGTGGCGCCGCACCACCAGTGAAAGCTAGAACTATGGTAGATATAGTCATGCTGATAGCAACGAGGATGCTTGCTATCGTGATGCCCTGTTCTTTGAACAGAGTGCGAAGACGCTCACCGAGTGTCGTCTCCTCGTGCAGGACCCTGGAGATTGTTTCGCGGATCCGACTTATTTGGGTGCGGAGAGCCTCACGGTTAGTCGAGGCAGCCTCCAAACGAGCTGCTCTTTCATCCCGCAACGACTGTAGGCGTTCGGTAATCCGCTCGGTAGATTCTCTATCGCCACCGCCTTCCTCCAGTTTTCTTTCTTCTAGCGCGATATGTTCATCCAGCGACGAGAGTTTGGAGAGGTTAAGGACCAGTTCGCCCCGTACCGTTTGCATAACCTTATCGAGTCCCCGGAGTTCGAGAAGAGGTAACAGTGGGTCATCGTCGAGTATTTCGTTTTCGCCGAACGTGGTCTCCATCGTCGGTGGCTACTCGAGGGAGTTCGCTGAGCTCAACAGTTTCTATATCGGCGGCCGTTTTCTCCATCGTTTCGTTGGTAGACTGTATGGCCTCTACAGCGCGGGTCGGCATAATTGTTTTACCCCTCTTCCAATCTACAAATCCTAGTTCGCTCCTTATGAGTTGGCCACCGCCCCGGTTTCCGGCAATGGTGTTTAGCGATAGGGGTTTACCGGTCATCGTGTTGACGATCGGGATATTTAATGATTTTAGTCGCAATCTACCACGCATATCCAATTCGAACTTGGAGTAGTCGCGACCGACAGACGGGACCAGACCGATTTCTGCTAAACTGTTGTAGTAGTCGTTTACAGCTCCTTCGAGTAATTCCCGACTTTGACCAACGCTGTTGGTAGCGCCACCTAATTCCCACGATTGGATTGGAACTGGAGGCTGTATCAAGGGTGTTTCGTCATTATAATCATCATCATTCGCATCGAGGAAATCGTCTCTGCCGATTTCATCCATGTTAATATCGTAATCAGCCATATTTATAATTTCTTAAAATTAATTATGTATTAAAGACAAAACCATACGGGTTTAATATAGTTTCACTAAATTATGTCTTCGAGTCAATACGGTCGCAAACTCAATCCATACCGCAGACTGCGTGAGCCCCTCGGGGCAAAAGGCGTGAGACAGAGTGTCGTTATTACGAACAACCCATCGACGATCGACCAGAACCAGCAGCTCTTGGTCCGCTTCCCCAACCTCGGAGCTAACGACGTCATTGTGCCGGGGACTGTTCGCCTCGCTTTCACTATTTCGCTGACGTCGACGGACGAGAACCGAACCGTCGTTCAGAACCTGGGTCGCGCCATAGTCAAGAAGACCATGATAAAGATTTCTGGTAATGAGGTGATGTCGATCGATGACAGCGACGTCTACCATTATTATCAGGACCTATGGATGACGGCGCAAGAGCGCGAAAACGCTGTCTATCAGGGTATTGACACCAGCAAAAATAAGAACGTAACCAAACTTAGAATCGGGGCTGGTAACAAGGCAGATAACAACGTGAGCGACAACGCGGTCGCGGGCGCTTACGGCAACCGCTTCTACATCCCGCTCGACTTTGAGTTGCTGGAGAGTCACATGCCCTACTATCAGAGCGCTTTGGCTGACCGCCTCGAATACGAACTGACGTTCAACGACTACGGCCGAGTTATCATAGCCAGCGACATGTTATCGACGTATACGATCGATAATGTTTCGCTGGAGTACGACATGGTCACGATGCCCGAAACTCGCGCGATTGATCAGAACCCAGTACGCCGGGCGCGTTGCCATACTTTACGACCGAGTTCTTCGCCATCGCAAGATGACGAAAGATAAAGGCGACACATTGTGGAATATTAACGTCAACGTACCCGCCCGCTCGATGAAAGGTATACTGATGCTGTTCGAGGAGGCTCGGGTAGCGCTCGGTGTTAGAAAAACCGACAGATTCTATAACCTCAAAATCACGAAGGTAGAGGTGACGATCGAGGGATTCCCCAATCAACTCTACAGCGCGGGTCTTCGCGTGCACCAGCAGTGGGACGAAGTAAGAAAGCAGTTTGCTGCCGGCTCTAAGCGCTCTCCGGAGGTTGCAGCCGTTGCCAAAGACCTGCATCTCTCGGCCGTCTCCCTCGCGGATTTCCTGAATACCAAATACGCGTTATGGCTAGACATGCGAGCCAGCGACGACGACCAAATACACGGCAACGGACGCCAAGTTGAGAACGCTAGCGAGGGTGTGACGATCCAGATAACCAAAGAGGCGGACGGAGCTGGGCCATTGAACGTGTACTTATATATAATTACCGACGCACAACTCAACATCGAAGATGGTCGATACGTCTCAGCACTCTACTAAATCTAACGATTTATTAATTAATTTTAAGAAAATTAGCAATCAATACAAATTCACGATTGGAGATGCCCCACTCTGCCATAATATGGTGGGGGCAACAGGATGTGGAAAAACGGTTTTTCATCCTAGACTTGCTCGAGGGCTCCTACCGCGATGCCTTTCGTCATATTGTGATCCTGTGTCCCACTGTGCGGCACAACGATACTTATCAGCGGCGCCCGTGGATATGGACCGACCCTGAGGTATACGTTATTGACCCCACCCCGGTGATAGGCTTCACGATTGGCTGCGTGGTTTATACCAAAAATTCCAGGGTGAGTCCACCCTATACGTGATTGTTGATTGCTCGGCCAAGGCCGGCGATGACCAAAAGAAAAAGAAGGACATGCTCTCCGAGCTCGCAGCATTTTCTGGCCGCCATGCTAGGCAAAGCGTATGGATATCCACTCAAAAGTACAACGCCGTCCTCAAGGATCTGCGCGAGCAAACGAAATGGGTCGCCCTCTTTCACTGCAAGTGAACCGAGACTCATTCGATGACTGTCTTCGAGAGAATGGGGACGTTATCCCAACGCGCGAGGAGCGCCTGGAGGTCCGACATATGCTTTCGGAAACTAAGCACGCCAAGCTTTTTCTAAAGACTGATCAACCAACTGCTTACGTTAAGTTATTCAATTAATTTTATAATTAATTAGCAATTACTGAACAAATGCTGAACAATGCTGAACAATGCTTAACAATGCTTAGCAATTACTGAACAATGCTGAACAAATGCTTAACAAATGTTGAACAAATGCTGAACAATGGTTAATAATGTTAACAATTTGGTGCTCCGCTGCGAGCTTTGTTGCGAGCATAATGGTGATCATAAGTATCGGGTGGTGCGCTTGGCAATATGTTAAAGTGATGAGACTTGTTAGAATAGTTAAATTAATTTTAAGAAAAATGAACTGCGACGAACTTCTCGATCAGCTAATAGAAGAAACCTCAACTCCGACTGCCAACACAGATAATGATCCGACAGAGGCAATCGGAATCAACTCCAACCAACGGCGGTTGGTATTGGGTTGAGTGCAACGACTCCGAATGAAACTGAAAATGCGGCGCGACGAGAGCGGCTAGCTGCGCTGGTTGCTGGGGGACAATCGGAGCATTATCTCGGTAGGCGTCTCTCAGTTTTTCAGGTGGATAAGATGTCAGATGCGGAGATCGATAAAATGTATGCGCGATACGAATCTAGGTTAGGTGCGGAGATGACAAAAACTCTCGGATCGGCGGCTATTCATTTGTACGCAACCGCCGTTAGTATACTTCTCCCTATACCAAACACCGCGGGATTGATTGACGATCTAGAGACTGACCCTTTTATAGGTCACACTCTTAGAACAGCCTGCTGCTCAATTTATCACAAGTTTGGAATGTACTTAGCTCCGCTGACAACCGCGTTGACCACGGGTAAACACTGTCAATTTGGACATATAATGCCCACGAACTATAAGCCCTAATATTAATACAAAATATAATTTTTGAAAATGATGACACAAGACACACCGCGAGAGTGACGGAGTTGAACCCGATTGCTCCAACACAATCGAACCCGAGTGTTACTCCGCCACTGGATGACATACCGCATATAAAAAATCCCAAAAGACAGGCAGCTGGGCGGGCGGCGGCTGCCACCCGAAAAGTTAAACAAGATAAAATACTCGCCGAGCTTCGAGAGGCTAAACAGTCGTTGCAATCGAGGACGGAGACAGCAAAACATCTGAAGACAGAGTTGAGTACAACAACACCCCCAATTCACGAATTGGAAGCACACTCAACACCCAATCGAGGTTGGGCGAATCCAATTGAACCCAAATTCGTGAATTGGAGTTGGGTTGATGGTGGTGGTCTGGCAGTTGTTGGTGCCCTGTGCGTGTAGAAATACCCCATATTATCGAAAAAAACAACCAGACAGTGTTCAGAAGAAAGTTACGAAACACCAATCGCAATTGGATGCGCCCCATTTAAACATTGATCGCGACCCCTTTTATATGCAATAATTATAATGGCTGAACAAGATGGTAAAATGTTAGTGAATGCGCTTTATCACGCCGTGGTGATATCGGGTTTCAGTATCGGGTATGCTCGACTATCAAAGATGGCCCTAGGAGGATCCGCTCCCAAATTGGACTTTACTGCGAGAGACGTAGGGCTCGCGACCTTAGATGTAGCGGCCGCAGTTTGGACCCGAGATTATCTAGTTAAAGCTGGAATTCTACCAGTTAATATATGGAAATAAATGGCTTCAATCGCAGTAATAGTAGGTGGTGTGCTTGTAAACGCATTGGCGTTCAGCGGTAGCAACTTTATATTCTCTAAAATGAGAAGCTCGAACGTGGATGAGGAGCGTAAGCGTCACGATTTAGCTGTAGAACAACTCAATAGCGCAAAGGAAGCGTGGTCGAAAAAACGAACCGCCCATCTTGACTGGGTCAATGAAGAGCTTCGCCGCGAAAATCACGCCGCACAAACTTTTCAGAACGTTGAAGAAGCCAACCGCAAGTACGTGCTGGCATATCCGCAGAAAAGTCTCGCGCCGCTGGATCGCGAGCCCCAATTTTAAGATTTCTATGTACCGTCAGAGCCCCAAAAAGACCGCGAGATCGCGTTCATCGTCGTGGGAATGGGTGTGGTGGGTCTCGTCGGCTACTATATTCAATCGAGATTTTAAATTAATTATTTTTTTTTAAATAACTTTTTTTATAAATATATATATATAGAACGATGTCAGTTGACGAACTTTATTTTGCTATGATTGATGTAGGCTACACTGCCCTTAAACACCACATGGTTGGTGCAAAGGGTATGATTCGTCTGGCCCGAGATTCTCTCGAGACATAGCGGGAGGACGAAAAAGCGACCACCCTTTTCGCAAAGCGGATGTTAGATTCCTCCACCAATCCTGGGGGATTAGATTTTCCCAAGTTCCTTCAGAAACTTAACCCCCAATCGCGATTGTACTTCCAACAAAGGTTTATTATTATCGACGCAGTTACCGGACGATCTGGCGAGGGCATGTTGGAGATTGTCCGATATATTAGAATACATCGCATATGATGAACACGCGCAAACTTAATACCAAACTATCGGTTCGCCTAACGCGCAAGCTAGCGAACATGTACTATAGCCCCCGCGGCTACTGGAAGGGACTCGCTGCCATCAAGAACCTCGCGGCGGCGACCAAGGTTTCAGAAAACGTTGTCAAGGAATGGCTCAAGAAGCAGGCCATCTGGCAGATCTATTTACCCTCGCCTCACAATATTCCGCGCCCGAAATTCGACGTGCCGGTACCGAACCAAGTTCACCAAGCGGATCTTCTGTTTCTCCCTCACGATCGCGTCGGTCGTAAGACGTACAAGTACGCGCTGACAATCGTTGACGTAGCGAGTCGTTATAAGGGGGCTGAGCCGTTGGCCACTAAAGAGTCTAAGGAGGTGGCCGAGGCGCTCTCCCGAATATATAAGAGGAGTCCTCTCAAATGGCCGAATCTTCTCCAGGTCGATCCCGGCCGCGAGTTCATGGGCGCGGTCTCTCATCTATTGTCTAAGCACGACGTTTCTGTCAGACGCGGCCGCGTCAACATCCACCGGGATGAGCGCTTCAATCGAATCTTGGCTGAGAGACTGTTCGGACACCAGTACGCCAAAGAACTTGTAGACCCTCATTCGCGATCGACCGAGTGAGTTGCCAGACTGCCCGCCGTGGTCTCCGCACTGATCCCGTGTGGTCTCTCAATGTATATCATCTAGATCGATCTATTACCAAGCCCGATGAGCCCGTGCTCTACTATTTGGATGATGGGCCATCTCGATGGTTTGTTCGCGAAGAACTTCTTGCGGTGCCTTCTGACACACAGCTACCCCCGGATCGTCAGAGTCTTTAGAGAGGTTCTGTATGTATTCCGTCTGGTAACACTCGTCTTTTATCGTAGTATGCCGAGAGTCCTAATTTTTGTTGACAGTACGTTTTCATAACGCCGTCTTTCATTTTAAATCCTCTATTTTGTGCTACATCTATAATGTGTTTTCCATCTTCTGTAGTTTCACTTAGTACTCGTTTATATCTATCCCAATTTAAATTGTTAGTTCTCTTGGACATTCCTTTCGCAGAGTTTTTATTAATAGAATTAACTTTTTCTATAAAATAACACTTACTAGATAACGCTATCGCCCTATCTCCGCTAAATTCCATTTTGAAAAGTCCGGGCTCTCTTTCGCTCCATTTATCCCAAGCCAACCATTTCTTTTTTTCTTTTTCAAACCCGTCTAGTAAGTTAGGTCTGATCAATTCCTCTATCGTTTTTCCACTAACTCCTATATACATACTATCCGTATCCATCTGTATTAATTCAAAGTCTTCTCATTTTACGTATTTGTCTAGAAATTCGTAGTAAAATTCCAACATTCTCAATTTAGCTAGTTGATAAACCGCTATTCCACAATGGAATGGTCTCTTTACCGCACACCTGGGTTTTCTTGAAGATATTTCGTACGCATCTCCTATCTCTTCCAAATCGTCAAAGAATGCAGATCTTAATGCTTTGTCAACACAGGTTTCGTTTTGTGTATATGTCGTATTTAAATGTCTCTCCGTTGCCTCTATCATTTTTCCACAACACGAATTGCCTAATAATTTCATTATATCCGCTATTGGTTTATTATTTGGTTCTACATCACCCGTTCGTCTTGCGGCTGTAACTTCTTTTGCGAACCATTCGAATGGTTTTCCGCTAATATAATCTATAACACGATGAACTCCAGTTATTTCTAGGCCGTGTTTTAAATACCATTTCAACAGTGGCACGTACAGCAATACTTTAGTGGCGGTCATAGATCCCACCAATTTTTTTCCATCTCCTCTTGTTCGGCCAGTATCTTTTAAATATTTTAACAGTGTGTGGAACTTCATCAACCTCTACTTCTCTGTTTATAAATATTGGGGACATTGCAGAAAACTATCTTTTAAGTTGTGTGGAACTTCTATATCCACCTCCGCAAACCCAAACCAGTCTCCAGATAAAACTCTTTTACAAAACTTTTTAATAAATTTAGGGTTATGTGGGGTATCTATATGGTGATAGTTTCTCTCCCACACGGCATCTCTTTATTTAACGTATAAATATGACGCGTTTGCATCGTACCCCAAAACAGCCTTGCAAGGTTTGGAACCCACTCTAATATTTGAAACACCAGCTTCTGCATATCGTGTAAAATACTATTGATGGACCGCCAACTAGAGCGTCCCTACATCATTTCGTATGTTCACTTCTTTTGGTGCATATAGAGCATCCTCCGGTATAATCGTCTTTGAAGATTTTTGTTCTTTAATGGTTCCTCTCAATAAATATTGTATAGCTACTCCAGGTAGTGTTACCGCATCTTTGAAAATATCCACACCTCTGTGTTTATAAAATTCACACATTTTTTCCACCGCTTCTAGGAACGGTGCTACATCTAAATCGTTATAATATTTCAACCAATCTCTGAAAGTTTTCATATTATTTTCTTCGAAAATTCTACGACATTTACTTAATTCTGTTTCATCTATTAACATTTTCCCAGATAGTTTGGAATACCAATTCTCTATATCCGGTAGTCCTGGGTAATCCAGTTTGTCTGGAGAATCGAACCACTCATAAGGAAAGAAAGATTTCTGTCCTTTGCATTCGTAGGCTTTTATCCAACTATCGTAACTTACACCAGGTCCTAGATAAAGTATTACATCAAGAAATCTAAACTCTGGAGTAAATAGAAATATTGTTGCATTTGCACGTTTTCCGACCATTACTTTCTTTGTTGTTGATGCCAGTTCGCCTACTAGGTATTTCTTTATTAAGTTTATATCGTACTTACTGCTGTTAAAACCTATAACCGGTACTTGCTCTATCCACTGTTCGATCTTGGCGATTTGGTTTTTACGTAAATGTTCTGTATTAAACCCATATCTTGACCACACTTCTTCTCTTATTGCTTTTCCCCTGACTTTCAAATCTTCTACGAATTTTTCTATAAGTTTTGCGGGATCTTTATCACAAATATGAGTTACTGTTCCTGAGAAATGATCTCCTATACTAACGCTTACCGGAACGTGCTCGGCTTCGTACTCTAGATTATTACCGAGAGTTTCAAATTCTGGGTTGAGATATGCCTCAAAATCGTATACTATCTGATATGGATAAAGAGTAGTGTCGCAACCGATCTTTATGTCTTTACCCGTTCTTTGGAATTCGCATTCCCACATAACTACTAGGTTGAATTCTTTGCTTCTTCTAATAAGTGTATCTCTTCTCATAGTGGATGCGCGTTCTTCTTTTCTATGCTTTGCATGAATCTCACACCCGTGCCAGTAACAGCCGTGATATTGATATACGGTATTGGTTTCCGTACAGTATCCATCTACTGGAGCTCCTAAAACCCATCTTTCACCCCCGTGTCCACACTGTTCGTGGTGAATGTGAATTCCCTCGCGCTTTTCCACAGAGTACATCCAATCGATCGCCCCATAACTGTTAGAACTTTTTGGGTAGAACGCTTTCTCGAACGACGAACGCGAGCGCTCTAAATAATTACCATCACATATTACTTTTGTCTCACATTTCATACATTTTGGTCCGTGTCTCTTCATATTACTCGCTTTCGTGAATTTCTGCTTGCAATTATCGCAGGCGTAAATTTTAGATAGGTTTTTAAGGTTTTTTATCAGAGATGCGTGATTATTAAACAGTCCTATTGTCATTGGTTTATTACCTATTGCCTTATAGTGCGCTGGTACCTTTTTCAACCACCATACGTTACATTCGGTGGGTTGATATACTTCTATACCGATTTTAAAAAAATCTTCAACCTTTTTCAGATCTGAAAAAGGAATTGGTGAAACCACATTACTACCGAAATATTGCTTACTAAGTTCTTTCGCCTTTTCTGTACATCTGTCGGGTCTTTTATCTGTCATATGCATAGCTAGACACCTGAACAGACGAAGGTCGTCATTATACTTATCTAAAGAATACATACCTTTTTTATTCTTCAGCCATTCTGGAAGTTCTCCTCCTGCTGCTTCTTTGGATTGTAGTCCCAAATCTATTCCCCTACTACCCTGTATTAGCTTTACGAAAACCTCTACCCATCTTACAAACTTCCACTTTGTATTCGGTCTGTTTATTTTATCGGACATTATTCGTGTTTGCTCCTTATCTGACAGCCATTTTTTAACGGTTTTCATTGATGATAGTGGTTCGCTACCACCGAGATTTTTATGCATTATTATAGTTACAGGTTTTCCATTTTTAATTTCCTCCATATGTTCTAGCTTGTAAGAATATGAATATCTCAAATAAAAATTGGTTGTTAGATACGGAGCGAGTTTATCGGACATGCGTTCAGACTCGTTAATGTTAATGTTTTTACGAAAGGATAATGTAACTACCCGTCTTCCATTTTCTACCTTTTCCAATGTTTCATCGTGAGCCCCCAATATTTCTTCACCTTTTCCACTATCGCGCGAACTATAGATTTTTTCTTATTATTTTGTATTGGGCCACCTGTGTGTCTAATTTGAGACAAATTATTGGTGCTTGAAGGTTTTATTACACTAGCCCTTAGCTCCGCAATACTTTCTTTTTGAATTCTGTTACCAACTTCCTCCGCTAGTGAGAGGTTTTTAAATGCCCCTTTTATAGGCGCGGGTAAACCGCTTCATAAACGCCTCATTCTTTGTGGTATTTATCAGCTTTGTCAACCCCCTAACTCTCAACCGTGTACTATAAGTAATCCCTAGAAATTCGGCTTCTCTTCTCAAACTTTCTATTTCTGCTCTAGTTTCTGGCGTTATCATATTTTCTGTATTATACTTTTGTATATATACTTTTGTATAACCTATAAAATTTATCTGTTCAATTGGACGTCAAAAATTTACATAATGTTTTTTTTCAAATCCAATTGAACAGATAAATTTCATAGGTTATATACATATATAATGGAGTGTGTGACTTGTTGTAAGACGTTTACGTGTAAAGACTATCTACGAAGGCATCTAGCGAGACGTAGAAAGTTTCCTTGTGTCCCCCACAATTTCAATGACCCAGATGCCCTTGTAAATTCGTTAGTGCCCAAACTCTTTGTAGACATAAGCAACTACGCTGTCAGGTGGCTAAAGGTTAACGTGGTAGACTAGAGCTGGTAGAATTAGTTGCTGATCTGCGAAATAAATTAGCTATATCGGAGGAGAAAAATGAGGTGTTGGAATATAAACTATTGTACTTGCATGAATGATTTCGACTTTTTTCAAAAGTCAATTACCAATATAATTGGGACTCCCTCTTTTCAAAATTATTTTCTCCAAAAATTCATAAATTTGCTGTCGGGAGACCCAATTTTCCTCGTGAACCAATTTTTGGATTTTCGGAGGTGGTGGGGGTATTATAGAGGGTTATAAATGATATCACGGTAGGTGGTATCATTTTGACTCCCTTACTACTACTTGTTGTATAACAGTGTTACTGACTAATACTATTATTCCATAGTTATGTATTGTTATTGCATAACCCCGCCTTTCAAACATGGTGTGGTCAATCGAAATGACCATTATGGGTGTGGTATTGTGTTTTTGTTGGTATTCATATGTACGTCCCTGGCTGGGAAAATACAGTTTAATAATTCCAGCACAAAAATATTTACATAATTCCCTAACATTTGATTGGTCCGTAGCAAGTCTCTGTCCAAAATTTATATCCCAGTAAACTCCCATGCCAAATTACTTTCCTTAACCGTCAGGCGCGTGTTAAAATAATTCTTAAGAAAACGAAAATTAAACACATTTGCTTGATGAATTTATTTAAAATGCTGGAATTATAAGGAATGAATGGCCTTTTTGTGGAATTTATCGGGGATATGAACTTGGAAAAGTCGCGGGAATACTGGACGAGGCCGGGAGGCCTCGTCCAGTATTCCCGCGACTTTTCCAAGTTTATACCCCGATAAATTCCACAAAAAGGCCATTCATTCCTATATTACACAACCTCCTGCGTTAATTTTGACAATATGTCAACGTTTCTGAACATGTGTTGGCATTCTCAACTTGCAATCAAGCAGTCTGATTGGCTGAGCCTGAGCTGTAGCACAGCTCAGGTTAAGCCAATCAATCTGTCAATCAATCAACAATAGTCAAATTATTTTCAAAGAAAACAATTGACAACTATTGGCAAGATTAGCATAGTCGGTGAGGTAATACCCAAAAAGACGTATGTTGTGATACTACAGTCGACTTGCATCACAATCATAATACATGTACAATGTACATTTTTTTTAAATTCTCCGGAGATACAAAGTTTTTCCATCTTTCGTCGGCGCGTTTGGTAGTTTCGAATTTAAATACTACATACATGTACTATTAGAACATCTTACATAGTTGGTGATTTAATATGGTATTTGTTGACTGATTTGTGGCTGTGACTGGAAAAATGGGGCTTATGCGTTTTGCGAACAGTGTAGATCCGGATCAGTCTGTGCATCCACACAGTCTGATCAGGATCTACACTATTCGCTATTCCATCAATGAAATACCCATCATGCTTCTACCAAGCAATACAGATCGTTATCAGGCTACAGGCGTGCGCTTTTTTATCAGGAGCATCACTGGTCACAAATCCCAATTCTCCAGTCACACTCAAGGTGTATGATCACGTGGTACTAACAACAACAATAAGTACCGATTCAAAGTACGTATTATTGTATAGTGTCCTTATTACGTAACGGATTTTAATGCAATATGGCGCATCAAACGTGTCTTGTTGAGCTGCATTTGGTGGTTGCCCAAACTTCTGTCGTTGTCGCAAAAACGACATAAGTCTGTGCCAAACTCCCTAGACCACCAAATGCAGCTCATTAAGACGCGTTTGCTGGGCCATATTTCATCAAAATCCGTTGCATATTAAGGAAAATATCAAATAATACTTACTTTAGAGTGGGCGACGTTTGTGTTGTTGTAACCACGTGATCATGCACATTGTCTCTGTATACAATCAACATATTCATAGTCGGTGCCAAATACCGACTGCACTGTGCTAACTGGTCATCACGTGACCTTGTGGTTTATGCTATCGTGTCGACTGTTTGACACCATCTCGTCTGTGGCCCAGTTGTTTTGTTGTCAAATTGAATGTGTTATCCTTGCATATAATGTGATTTTGTTATTTCGTATACGACAACATGCATATATTTATTTGTTTCGTATAGTATTGCATAATGTTTCGAACACATTGCGTGTTTGTATATAACTATTGTAGAACCTCTCTAAGCAGGATACCGTAGATAACGTATGGATGTGTGACATTTGTCCACACGTATGATGTATTGAAGTACATGTATTAAAGTAATCCATCAAGGGATATATAAGTTATGACAGAATTGAGAAACTCTGGCGAACTTCTTGAACAAGTTGTGAAGGTCCAAAAGGTCAATGTCATATTATTAAGGGTAGCATGGATGTTTTGTGTTTGGCATTTGTTCACAAGTATGCTTTGTTGAAATATTTAAGTAATCCTTCAAAGGATATATAAGTTATGACAGAACTTCTTAATGTGTCGGACACATGGATGGACAGACGCACAGACACACAGTCCAAACACTATATGCCTCCGGCTCTACCGAAACCGGGGGGCATAACAATAGTTTGATTGTTTGTTAACAAACTTAATTACTGTGGAACGTCTCTAAATCGGACACCCTGGGGACCTCCCAGGGTGTCCGGATTAGAGAGGTGACACTAGAATTGCACTGGCTATTGGCGATCATACCATAGCATCACATGCAGCCATTTCCCCTTCCATCACTATTTCAAACAAAATAAGCAATCGGTAACGAGGGCGGTTCTCGCCGATGCGCCTTGTATTTCCCCGGCCAAGTACAGTGGATCCTCAATAAACAGGACACACCGAAAACACCTGTGATCTTATTTCTGACGAGTTTCTTGGTCATTTATCTCAGGTGATAATGTATGTTCGTGATCGCATAGCACACAATTATGGCTCGAAATGATAAAATGCCCGGTTTACAGTGAGACCTCTCTAAGCCGGACACCCTGGGAGACCTCCCAGGGTGTCCGATTTAGAGAGGTTTCACTGTACGGTCAGTCCGTGAGATTGGATGGTGGTCGCCAGACCGGACATGTCGGTTTTCTCATGATACTTTGGTTTCCTCCGACATTAAAGCCATAATTATGTTATTTGTGTATAGATAATGAACTCGTGCTTGCTTGTAATCGTAGAAAATACATAAATACAAGCTTGCATGTCGCCATCTGTCCATACTATTGAATGTCTTTTTTATATAAAACATATTTTCTCATATATGCAGCATGATTATTAATTAATATTTGCAGGAATGCCCACGTTCCATTTTCATTCAAAAGTAAACAATACAATTTCTAGTTCATCGGCGGAGAAAGAAAATCGGCGATATGTGGCCAGTCTAGCTCCTGGTAAGCCCACTCCTGCAGTCAGATAATGCGCTATACAGTTTGGTACTATCTTGACTGTTGTCTCGCTGACTTAAAAGCGAACAATGCAGACCCTGGTCAGACTGCGCGGATGCGCCGTCTAATCTGGGTCGACACTGTTCCCATAAGCCTAATATAAACCTATATAAACCGATATAAACCTAATTAAGGTATAGAAATTTTATATATACTGAATATTAGTGTAGTTTACGCAAATTCTTTAATATATCCATCAGAAATGTTTTTTAACAACCTACACTAATTTCCAAGTTAAGGACCATGACCTATTGGCTCATAAATTGGCAATTTTCGACTTCCGTCAAGCATAAAGTTCAATGACCTTGAAATGACCTTCAACTTGGTTTAAAAAATGGCACCCGGATTTTATGGAAACCTTATACATTCAAGTTTATAAAAACACCGGGTGCCATAAATTAACACGAGGTGCCGGAATCTTATATATATACCTCTTGTAGTGAAAACGTTTATTTATAGCCAAATTGTGTTATTTCGCTATATTTAAAATTTTCAACAGAGATAATGGCCAAAAATTAAAAATTATCCGGTTGATGTAATTTGGAAGTGATACAACAAATTTCGCGTTTGTAGATTACCGAATATAAGAGAAAAGGGTGGTTACAAACTTTTTCACAAACCAATGGATAACCAATGTATAGCCGATCTATAAATAGATCGGCTAATAATAAAACAGTTCCAGTCGGTACCACGTACGCATAGCTAAATGTGTTAATCCTCTCTCTTGATAAATATTTGATGTTGTATTAATTTCTTTCATGTATACTATAATATAGTTTGCATTTGATTGTTATGTTTGCTCACACTTTTCAGGATCGAATGATACCTTTAAATAGCCAAGTTTACCTGATCGGGGAATTCAGGGTTTTTAGATGAACCCATCGTCAGTCATCCTAAGGTGAAATGTGGCTGCGACTTGAGAAACGGGAATTATGGGTTCTGCGATCAGTGCAGATCCAGATCAGCCTGTGCATCCGCACAGTCTGATCAGGATCTACACTGTTCGCCATTCCATCAATGAAACATACGTCATGTGTGTAACAAGCAATATAGATCGTCATCACGAGACATGATTGTGCTATTTGATCAGGAGCTACATTGTTCACAAATCCCATACATGTAAGCCCCATTTCTCCAGTCACATCCACAAATGTAGTTGACCCCGGTTTATATGGACATTTCGATTTCGGTGGAACTTCAAAGACAGACGTAGTCGAGACTGATTTCTAATGAAACTTAAATAATTAATGCTAGTTTCGAGTACATCACGAGAGAGATAATAATGTACGGCAATGTGTAATTAAAACACATTCCCAGAGTATGGAATCTTCCTATCGCATTACACGACTGCCTGCGCTAATCTTGCCAATATTTGTCAATTGTTTTATTTCCAAATACTTGAATATTGTGCTTTAAATCAAGCAGATTCACTGGCGTAAGCTAGTATATCTACCGTGATTCTACATCACAGGCTTAGTCAACGTTTAGCGCAGGCGATTGTGTATCACGTGTCATGCGGAAGAGGGGCCAAAACATAAACGTGAATACATTAACCCCTGTTCTGGTACACATTTCAGGCTATATGTGGCTGTGACTGGAGAAATTGGGCTTATTCGTTTTGTTTGTGACAAATGTAGATCCAGATCAGCATGTGCACCCGCAATGCTTCTAACAGGCAATACAGATCGTTATCAGGCTACAGTAGTGTGTTATTTGATCAGGAGCTACACTGGTCACAAATCCTATAAGCCCCATTTATCCAGTCACAACCACATATAATGTTTGCCACTCAGGGCCCGGTTGTTCAAAACACCAGTTAGCTTAACGGACTGTTAAATCCTTAACGGACTGTTAAATCCTTAACTGAATGGTTAAAATCTCTGTTAAAACAGATATTTTAACCATTCAGTTAAAGATTTAACAGTCCGTTAAGCTAACGGATGTTTTGAGCAACCGGGCCCTGATGTACATGTACATGTATTTACCTTTACATTGTACTCAACATCGGCTGTCAGTTGCCAGATTTCTGAAGATTTTAATGTTACACTCACGAACGTGTTGAAATGGAAGTTTTACTGAAACGGGCCAGGAATCTGCCTGGCTTCAAATGCGCCAAGCCTCATTTCGTCAGTCGCAATTTAATGTATGCGTTTGTGCATTAAATGCAACCATGATGGCGATGTTATCAGCTAGATGAAAGTTACCTTGCCATTTGCACCTAAGTAATGTCACACGATATTATCACGGCTGAATGTTGATCGAAATGAACGATGTCCGGTTTAGAGAGGTTCCACGGTATATTATCATGGCTGCTGGGAAACACAAAGGGGAATGGGAAATGCATATGTAGTTATAACATATTTCTCTGATGTTAAGTTTAGTGAAGGACGGACGGACGGACGACCTTACTCCAGTATACCCCCCCCCCCCTCCCACAACTCGTTGCGGAGTATAATTATATGTATATATCCTGTTTCCTGAGTTGACCTAGATGTGTTCAAGCATTATATGAATGGGTCAGTGAAGGAAGGGGGCTAAGGACCTCGTACCCTGATTAGACTGTATACGTGAGTGTGTCGGCTGATCTATACATTGGTTTACTTGATACACAGTAAATACGCGCTCCGGTACGCCGACCTTACGACATTTGATATAATTAGCACTATGCCGATACATATAAATAGTATTCTGTAAATATGATCACGATAAAATTAACTTGTTTTTTCAATATACAGACTTCGAACCGTTGTCGAGTACGATCAACCATTTCATATTGCTGTCTTGCTTCATTAATTATTGATCTTTTTCTTCTTCGTGTCATTGATCGTGTATCTCTATTAGATGTAATATGGATCTACACTGTTTGACAATACCACTAAACATGTATGTGGCGTTGACATTCCTGGATTCGGCGGTCCTGGATTCGGCGGTTCGGGATTCGGTTGTTTGGGATTAGGCGGTTCGGGATTCGTCGGTTCGGGATTTTGTGGTTTGGGATTCAGCGGTTCGGGATTCGGCGGTTCGGGATTCGGTGGTTTGGGATTCGGCGGTTCGGGATTCGGCGATTCGGGATTCAGCGTCACTGGATTCAGCGGTCCACAGTTCGGCGGTTCCTTAATCGGCACCGCGGGCTTCGGTGGGGCCAGGTTCGGAGGATCACGTTTCCGCGGTCCACGATTCGACGGTTCATTCAGACGTTTCGGATTCTGGGGAGATGACGACGATGATGATGACGACGATTTCTCCTTCTACGGGCGATCTTGGGGGCGTGGTATTGGAGGATTTGGGCGTGTTTTGGGAGGATTTGGGCAGGGCCTAGGAGAATTTGGGAGGAGCATGGGCGGCCTGAGCAGCGGGTTGGGTGGGATCTATCGTCGTGGCGGACCACTTAGCATCTACCGGGGAGCCAGCTCCGTGACCACGTCGGTCTTTAGCCCCGCCATCGTCAAGAAGTTAACTAACTACGCATGCCCAAAGATAATAGACCTAGTCTGTAAATGTATGCACCTACTGTAGTCCCCTCTCTCACGTCTGGTGATCAGAACCACGAGAATCCAGACACATTATCTGATAAATGTGTTTGTTTATTGGTGTTTAGCGGCCTATGAACAGCTAAGGTCATTTATGGCCGGGCTAACGGCTAATATAGCCGTATTCAACCTGCTACATTGAGTAGAATGCAATGTCAGTATATTTTATATAGTTTATTAGGTTCGGCTCCGGAACGGTTGGTTCCGATGTATCCTTGATGGTATGGGTAACATAAAAAAAAAAAAAAAAACGTCTCTGTAACTTTAAATATAATACGTATTTATTTAGTTTGGTAAAGCTTTGAAAATTGACATCTTCAATTTTTGTCACGAAAACGCATGGTTATAGCACTTACACATTATATTCAGACATAGACAATGTCGTTCGTAAGAAACTTGCTTCCAGGGGTCAGTTTTTAAGTTACCGATATCAAACACTAGCGAAGTGTTCTCCGTTTACATGAATAATATGTGCATCAGTAGGGGTAAATGTATGTTTCTGGCACAATATAATATAGCCCAGGACAATATAATATGACGTATTTAGCCGCAAATTCTCCACATTCCATTAGCCCAGGATAATATAATATGACGTATTATTCCGCAAATCCTCCACATTCCATTAGCCCAGGATAATATAATATGACGTAATTAGCCGCAAATTCTCCACATTCGATAATCATTTCGATAAATATAGAGTATATAGTCACATATGTTATATCACAACAAAAAAAACGACGTATCTACATAAGTGTGCTGGATCATGACCGATGTGAGTTATAGCGTATGTGAGAAGTATGCACCCAGCCTATACATCCACATAGTCTGATCAGGGTTTACACTGTTCACCATTCAGTTAGAGAAGCTTTGGGCGCAAGCACGTGCCAACTATCATAATATACTACCGGTTTGATGTGGTCAACGTTTTGGGTGGAAACTCGTCGTGCGGCGATAGCGTACTACGTGTTTTATGTCGTCAAAATACGTAAGAACGTTGGTCCTCGCGCTATATTAAAACAAAAGATGTCCGCTCTCCCGTTTCGAACCCCGCTCTAGCGTATGCGTCAGTGTGAGTACCGGTAGCGGTAAAACTAGATGGGTACACAGGTTTCTACGAAACCGTAAGGATATGTATTCCGGAGATCCGCAGGAAAGGATAATGTACTGTTACGGAATATATCAACCGCTTTTCGGTGAGATGGAAAGGACCGTAGCGAACTTCGTCTCTAGAAAGGGAATACCTAGTAATAACAGGAGATTGACAAATTTTGCGAAGGGAGGAGTCACGTGCTGCTTGTTCTCGACGATCTCATGCACTCAGTAGTACAAAGTCCCGATATGGAACTTTTGTTCAATCAAGGGTGTCACCACAAAGGCATCAGCGTGATATTCCTAACGCAAAATTTCTTCCCGCGTGATAAGCACGCCCGGACTATCGCTCTGAACACTTGGTATCTGGTTCTCATGAAGAATATGAGAGACGCGTCTCAGATATCAGTTTTGGGGAGACAACTCTTCCCGGGTAAGTCTAAAGGATTGTTTGAGGCCTACAAAGACGCATTATCCGAGAGTTACGGTTATTTGATCCTGAACACTGCACCGCATTTCGACGATCGATATCGCGTAAGAATGCGAGTGTTCCCCCGAGAAGACCCGATCGTCTACAGACTGACTTGAGACATGACGAAGCTCGTAAGAAAGCAGCGCCACTTCGTCAATTTACTGGAGGAGACCGAACCGAAGCAGAGGAAAAGACTATTGGAAACTATAACCAGGAAACAAGTGAGTGTGGTTTCCCAGATAGCGCATAACGTCATCAAGTCGGTCGTGATCCTCACGTCGTCCGAGAAATAACGGCTGAAGAAACGACGCGCATTTATACACGTTTTGGGAAATAGGAAGATAGGATACGAACGTAAGAAACGGGCTATATTACGCAACCAAACGGCTCTGGTGACCCTTATTCGCGTGGTGGCGTCTCCTATACGATCGATATTGCAGTGATGGAGAAATCGGTGCTCGTTCCTTATGATAAATACAAGCGTATTCTCGACGAATTTAGAAGTAAAAAGGACGATGGGAACGACGGAGAATCGATCGAGGAACGGTCGGAGACGAGTCGAACCGCACAGACCGACCCTCCGCGGAAAGTCGGACATAGTCAGGCTATAGATCCAGACCCTCCTCGGAAAGTTGGAAAGTGTCGGACATTAAAGACAGACCCTCCACGGAATGTTGGAGAGAGTCCAGACGTAGAAGCAGACCCTCCACGGAAAGTTTTACCGAGATGGAGGAGAAAGCGTGAAGAAACGTAAAGAACGAGAGGGTGGGGGACACGATATAATTCCGTTGACACATATTTTATTGCTATTATATTGTATATACACACACGAATACAATTCAGGAAAACTCAATATTAGACACGACGTATTAGACACGACGAACGTTCCCTTCCGGTATTGTAGTTCGTCCGCCGAGCATACAGTTACGGGATAACCCGCCAGCGTATCGGTTAGTTGAAAATTATTCATTGCATATATACGCTTCTGGACTGATCTATGTATAGAACTTCCGGGAAGGTGGCGTACATCACCACGGTGACGCTCTCCGGTAACGCTTTGGCGAACTTTAGTTCCAAACGACAATGTCCCTTCCTTTTGGTATTGAACGAGTAGTACGGGTTTAAATTCAGAACGCACAGGCAGTATCCCCGGACGTATTCGTTCCTGGTGACGTTAATGTCCTTTCTGAAGGCTTTGAGCGTCTCGTAGCAGTCGACGTAGGTCCCTTAATCGTATTTCGGTTGCAGATGTTTGCCCGGTAGAGACTGTCCGTCTACGTATAGTGCCACGTTATTACAATCGTACGTCTTGCAACGGAGACTTCTTATAATCTCCCATATTAGCCGTTAGCCCGGTCATAAATGACCTTAGCTGTTCGTAGGCCGCTAAACACCAATAAACAAACAAACACATTTATCAGATAATGTGTCTGGATTCTCGTGGTTCTGATCACCAGACGTGAGCGAGGGGACTACAGTTGGTGCATACATTTACAGACTAGGTCTATTATCTTTGGGCATGCGTAGTTAGTTAACTTCTTGACGATGGCAGGGCTAAAGACCGACGTGGTCACGGAGCTGGCTCCCCGGTAGAGCTAAGTGGTCCGCCACGACGATAGATCCCACCCAACCCGCTGCTCACGCCGCCCATGCTCCTCCCAAATCCTCCTAGGCCCTGCCCAAATCCTCCCAAAACACGCCCTAATCCTCCAATACCACGCCCCCAAGATCGCCCGTAGAAGGAGAAATCGTCGTCATCATCATCGTCGTCATCTCCCCAGAAGCCGAAACGTCTGAATGAACCGCCGAATCGTGGACCGCGGAAACGTGATCCTCCGAACCTGGCCCCACCGAAGCCCGCGGTGCCGATTAAGGAACCGCCGAACTGTGGACCGCTGAATCCAGTGACGCTGAATCCCGAACCGCCGAATCCCGAACCGCCGAATCCCAAACCACCTAATCACGAACCGCCGAATCCCAAACCTCCGAATCCCGAACCGCCTAATCCCGAACCGCCTAATCCCAAACCACCGAATCCCGAACCGCTTTAATCCAGGACCGCTGAATCCAGGCATTTCACCGCCACAGACCTGTTTAGTGGTATTGTCAAACAGTGTAGATACATATTACATCTAATAGAGATACACGATCAATGACACTAAGAAGAAAATGATCAATAATTAATGAAGCAAGACAGCAATATGAAATGGTTTACTCGACAACGGTTCGAAGTCTGTATATTGAAAAAACAAGTTAATTTTATCGTGATCATATTTATAGAATACTATTTATATGTATCGGCATAGTGCTAATTATGTAAAATGTCGTAAGGTCGGCGTACCGGAGCGCGTATTTACTGTCTATCAAGTAAATCAATGTATATATCAGCCGACACACTCACGTATACAGTCTAATCAGGGTACGAGGTCCTTAGCCCCCTTCCTTCACTGACCCATTCATATAATGCTTGAACACATCTAGGTCAACTCAGGAAACAGGATATATACATATAATTATACTCCGCAGCGAGTTGTGGGAGGGGGGTATACTGGAGTAAGGTCGTCCGTCCGTCCGTCCTGCACTAAACTTAACATCAGAGAAATATGTTATAACTACATATGCATGCGCAGGCTGATCTGGGACTACGCTGGTCGCAAAAGTCCTAATGTCCATTTTATCGGATGGCGTCCCAGATGTCCTACATACAACCGACCTACTCGTGCATCTGCCAAGGTCATGCGTATTCGCTGACGGAGAAACTATTGTGACATTATATTGGACCTAGAAGGTAGTATGACATTTGTAAAACATTTAGAATTATATTGCACACGTGCTGCTCCTGTTTCAACGGATCAGACAAACATTTAAAGAATAAAACCATGTGTTGTTGCGTTTACTGGGGTGCATAATACAGTTGGTCTGTTTAAAGTGCATGGAGTCCGCGTCTTCCGCATTGAACACATGGGATGGCACCGCGAATTGTCTGACCTTTGCGCGGGGCGACCATTAGCCGATTTCACTAAAATTGCTAAACATACTTATCTAGCAAAGTGTACTTTGAGGGAGTACTACTTTATTTTTCCCGAAATGAATTATTTCATATAGGACTAACGACTGTATATATTTGATGCTTACAAGTATGCAGACTTACTATAAAATGGCTGTGATAAAGTAATAAATTCAGTATAATAAAAAATAATACATGTAAATGTATCCTTAAATTGAAAAATTCTCCCTCAAAGTCCCCTCTATGTATACTTACTTTTTGGGGAAATCGGGTATTGAGGTCATAAAATTGGAATTACGGGTGCAAATGAGCACTCAATTGAGACGGTTTGCTTATTGACCGGCAATGCTGAACATCTTGTACAATTTCGTTCGAGTTTACCGTGACACGGTTAATGGCTTTTAAGTGGAACAGCTCTAATATGACTTCTGTTCATTGGAATTAGGTTATATCGTAACTACGTTCCGAGCTCACCGTGAGTTAGTTCCTACACATTGTAACCCAAGTTCGTAATTTTGTCCTACGCATTGAAACCCAATTCCGTAAGTTTATACCCACGCAGCGATAAATGGCAAAGAAACCCATCACAAATAGGATCACCGATGGTGTCTTGGTGTTCGGATTAGAGAGGTTCCAGTGTATTTGGCGTTAACAACACTTACTCAGAGCTCCAGATAAGCTGCGTATTTGCTTAAATACCCAATTAAAATTGCCAAAAACCCAATTGAAATCAGAAGTAGCGAGTATCAAAAAGCAATACAAATGTTATGGTACCTTTTTCATGCTGCAGAAAACAATAAACAGACCACAAATATAGCATATTTCTATTATTTTCTAAGAAAACACATAATAGGTATTTCATTAGAATTGTCTCCAAGGAAACAATTATAATGGGTAACTTTTGACGGCGATGCTTTAAGTAGTGTAATGATAGTAGAAGATTTAGTATGTCAGAGAAGATTCGAACCACCGTCCACAAAAATGCTTAACGCGGCCGATAGTATGTAACGCAGATGACTCATCCCGATCTTAGGTGACGCGATACTTCCGCGTCATCCTTATCGCATTTCCGTTGTTTCTTTTATAATATAGATAATGTTTCCTTCACTTTCAGATTGCCCAGACCGATGTCGTAAGTATTACCATATCGCGTTACGTATCAAACTTTACGCATATTTTAATTACTATTCAAAACTAGATTTACACTTAATATGCATGTTTATCATCATATCCAAAATGACTCATCCCGATCGTATGTAACGCGGCCGGAAATGACTCATCCCGATCGAATGTAACGCGGCCGGAAATTGCTCATCCCGATAGTATGTAACGCGGTCGGAAATGACTCATCCCGATCGTATGTAACGCGGTCGGAAATGACTCATCCTGATCGTATGTAACGCAGATGACTCATCCCGATCGTAGGTGACGCGATACTTCCGCGTCATCCTTATCGCATTTCCGTTGTTTTTTAATATAGATAATGTTTCCTTCTCTTTCAGATTGCCCAGGCCGATGTCGTAAGTATTAAGTATTATCGAGTTATGTATCAAACTTTACGCATATTTTAATTACTATTCAAAACTAGATTGACACTTTATATGCATGTTTATCATCATCCATATTTTCATACTGCGACCTAGCCATGCTGCCCGAGTGCCCGGGGACAAGGTAATGGTACGATTGGCTATATAACACATATTCAACTTTTGAATCCTCCAGTTTGTATATGGCCACAATATAACTTTACATAGCCGTGTTCGCTAGATTTTGTTGCCATTACGCATGTGAGCGATATAGAGCCATCACGGCCCTCTCGCTCTCTGTTGACGAGACTATTACGACTGGCATAGGCCGGCGTACGTTCTCGTATTACGTTTATATTAACTCACAGATTCGTGCTATAATTACTCATTTATATCGTTTCAGACCGTTCGCTGGGAGATGTTGGAGGAGATTCGGGCCAGCTTAGCCCGAATCGAAGAGAAGTTGGATGAAAAAAAAACAAAAAATAAATAAAAGAAATTTAACGAAACATACATATTTTCTTCTTCTTTTATAAGATTATTCCCTCGTCGTGGGCAAAGGGAATGTAAGGATGCAGAAAATATTCGTCTATGATGACTAATCAACGTGACGAACACTAAGCTGATAGTTAATACCTAAGCGAAGTCGTGACGTCAATGGTAACGTAAATGCTAAAGTATAGGTATAATATTCTCGAAATACGTTGTATGTCGGGACTTATATATAGTTTTGGTAATTCCGTTTCTCGTCTTAGCGAAACGGATTTCCGATTTTTATGTATGACTAACACTATGATCGGGGAAAATCCGACCGACTTCGTACTTATGACTCGTAGGATGACGTGGTCGGAAGTGACTCATCGTACGACCTGACGTATCGCAGTCCGCGTGGGTCGGTATGACTCAACGTACGACGTGGCCGGAAGTGACTAATCGGAGAAAACCCGACCGACGTCGTACTTATGACACGCATGATGACGTGGTCGGAAGTGACTAAACCGATCGACCCGATAGACGCTATGACGTCACCGGGGAAAACCCTAGGATCTATTTTTAACCGCAGCAGGCAGCAGTATCCAAATCCAAATAATGATACATACTGGTTTTCAAAAATGAACAGCATACTGTAAATTATATGTTGTTGTTGTTTTTGGCATACGATGACTAAATGGTATCACAATGTTTAAGTTAACTGAAACAAATAATAAAACCAGAGATAGTGGTGTTTTTGTCATAGCCGCACTTAACACTATGTATGCCTATTTTGATGATCAATGATGATCGACGCCTATCATAGTTTCTCTGACCTAACTTTATACTCTGGTTTTGTCCAGAGACATATACGAAAGTAGTCCGTATGCTATCGACATGCAGTACTTCGAGATTCCTATTCCTCCATTCCTTGCCATCGTATCATTGTGCACATCTGGTACACCAACGACGCGAAAGGATAACTGCCTAAGAAAACCCGAACCTCCGTCATTCAGATCATAGTCATTGCCCTTGTATGAGCTTCGAAAGCACATGTTGAGCTTTCTGAGATTGAGTTTACACAAGTGTGCATATATAAAATTTCGATAACCAGGGACACGCGCCCCTTCATGCTCATCTATACATCGAATTCACGCGCCGAACTGCGACCCCGCGCCCGTAGTCCATATCAACGCGCTGCGAACTTCGAAAATCGGAATACTTCGCACTATTCCGGATTCGTTGGGGATGTACCGCGTAGTCGTTTTCCAGTTCTTTGCGGATCATCGAATCAGGCATGCTTTCAGCTAACCGATCTCTGGGCGAGTTGAGGCCGGTTGTCCGGCGCATGATTGGCTGGTTTGAATCATCATGTCATCGACGTGTGAAGGCCCGCCGTAGATGATCGTACTGCCATTGTCCCAGAAGTTTGTCGACGATCGGCTGCTGTAAGCAGACGAATTTGACGTATTGCTTTCCTTTGGATAGCGCTCGTAGCTATTCGTACTTCTGGGCGTCAATGGGCTACGTGGTGACATTGGGCTCCTCGGGGTTTGTACCTGTGGGTACATGTCATAGTTTCTGAGGCTCCGGGGCGGGGATGGGGCACCGTTTGAACTAGAATGCTGGGAGGATATTTGCTCGTCCGATATGTCCATAACTTGTTTACCGTCTGAACTCGCAGGGGAAGGAATTTCAATGCCGCTTTCATTGGAACTGTTGCGCGTTGTTTTCCTTTCGCCCACGATCGGTATTTGTAGACACTTCCTGCCTCCCGCTTTCGTCACATTGCCATGTCGTCTAACGACGGTATCATAGTCTTTTGGCGGAAGTAACAATGGCATTGCTTCTTTCTTTTCCGTTAACCGTAGTCGTGTTTTCAGCTCGTCTGTCACAGAGTCAAACGCCACAGCTTCCTTCAGGCTCTGCAAATCTGCATCTATGTCGTCACTTCCGCTTGGAAATGCGTCATCACTGAACGACCCAGAATCCCCGGCGGAATGTTCGTATATCACCCGGTCGCTCATTCCGTCAGACGAATTGAACCTGTTGGTGTTGTCCTGCCCGTGAACACTCCCAAGTGGGTCCTCCAGCTCCCCCTGCTGGATCAACTGTCGCTCAATGTCATTGGTTCGTTCGGCGAAAATGGTGATAATCTGGTTCAGCGCTCGGACGAAGGTCGTGGCAGTGACAGGGGAATCGAATCTGTAGACATGCACGTGGACGTAGCGATTTGTTATTGGCACGTAGCCGAGATATATACACGCCACGACGTCGTCTGGTGTACCGTTGGTCGGATGTATTGCTTGGATCGCGTAAGTTATGTCCCTTGATGGGATTATGGGAAATTGTATCGTTTTGATTGTCTTCCCTTTTTTCTTCTCCTCCTGCACGTCTTGTGTGATCTTCATCTCCTTCTTGGATACCTGCAGCGTGAGTTTTGGCGCGTATTTCCACGTCCGGGCTTTCTTCCTCAGGTCATGGACGACCGGATCTGAAATGATATAAATAACTTTATGTGTGCGAAGGATTTTAATTTTTATTTCCAAAGCAAACTACATGTGATTTATTTATTCAATGTCGTGTTTCGGCCTGTCAGCAGCCATTTTCGGCCGTGTCGGCTTTGGAGATGTTCCACTGAGACTGAGAAGTTACTCATATCCCGCCATCGATTATCTGTCGAAATATGTGACTATTCAGCTATACATCATAATATATGTGGGTGTGACTGGAGAAATGGGGCTTATTGGATTTGTGACTAGGGTAGCCCCTGATCAAATAGCACACTACTGTAGCATGATAACGATATAATTTGCTGGTTAACATAATAGGTGTTTCATTGATGGAATGGCGAACTGTGCAGATCCTGATCAGACTGTGCGGATGCACAGGCTGATCTGGATCTACACTGGTCGCAAAACCCACAAGCCTCCATTTCTCCCGTCATAGCCACATACAACTTAATTACAGAGGAGATGTTCGTCCATTCATCCGTCTGAACGTCCGTCCTTCACTAAACTTAACATCAGAGAAATATTGTTATAACTTCTACTTCCTTGATATTTCACACATTCATTCCTGTAAGGCTCTACTACCATGCTGTGCCAAATGCACGACCGTCCAACCCCCGCTGTTTCCAAGGTGAAGGTCAAATACTTAGTCTCTTTACAAAACTTAACATCAGAGAAATCGGGGTTATAACTTCTATTTTCTTGCTCGGATCTGCTTCACATTTCACACACGCAATGCTCTAATGGACCTCTACCACCCTGTAAGGCTCTACTACCATGTTGCGCCAAATCCACGATCGTCCAATCCCCGCTGATCCCAAGGCCAAGGTCAAATACTTAGTCTCTTTACAAAGCTTAACGTCAGTGAAATATGTTATAACTTCTATTTCCTTCATCTGAAATGCTTAATATTTCACACATGCATTCCTGTAAGGCTATACTACCATGCTGTGCCAGATCCATGACCGTGCAACCCCTGCTGATCCCAAGGTCAAGGTCAAATACTTGGTCTCTTTACAAAACTTAACATCAGAGAAATATGTTATAACTTCTATTTCTTTCATCGAAAATTCTTAATAGTTCATGCATGCATTCCTCTAAGGCTCTACTATCATGCTGTGACAAGTCCCCGTTGATCTCCAGGTCAAGGTCACATACTTAGTCTCTTTACAAAACTTAACATCAGAGAAATTGGTTATAACTTCTATTTCCTTGCTCGGATCTGCTTCACATTTCACACACGCATTGCTCCAATGGACCTCCACCACCCTGTGACAGATGCACGTTCGTGCTGCCCCCGCTAAGCCCAGAGTCAAGGTCACAAGCCCACACACTTGCAAACTTTTCACATATTTATGGGTACCTGGGCCCACGCGAGGGGTATTCCGTAAGTCTCGCCTACTGACCAATCTAGTTGGTTCTGATTTTGGGATTTTCCACCCATGACAGCAATTGAAGTATGGGATTAGACCCTGTTAACCCGACCTCAAATGGTCTTAGCTGTGGACAGGCCGCTTAACAAATAATATATCATTTTCACAACCCTGACCCGTCATCTATATTTCAATCGGTAACATTTGCTGTCCCGAGTCTCAGATATGCATACTAGTGATTAACACATAAGTGAACAAATTAAAGTAGTTTATATCTCTGCAACTGTAGATAATGACTTCTTACGGTATGCCTGTTTATCACATGAAAACCCTGTTATGAGACACACCAAGTGAATTTGTACCTAAGAACGTATGCATTATTTCATGAAAAATATTACAAACTTTATGATATGTTTCCGTCAATGACGTTGAAAGTTGACGAAATTTCAGAGCAAATGCGGAATTCAATTCCGCATTTGCTATGAAAAGTTTGCCATCTTTCAACGTTATTTACAGAACATATCACAGTTTCTGAAAATATATTTCATGAAATATCGCAATTGTGCTTAGGTAAAAAATTGCATGGCGTTCCTCTTATATGTATGCCTTGTAACATAAAAAGTGATATGGCGCATTTCATAATACCTTGAGCGAATTTGGCTGAGTGTGTCACCATTATTATGGACATGGAGTCGTATTATCCATTAACGTTATGCCAAATAAACAAAATGAAAATGTTCAGAAATGAAACCACACAAAACTCCACATGAAAGACATACACACATCTATGGTATACTATAACAAACACGGATGATGCACATGTAATGCACGTATTACTGATCCTTTTGCTTTTGGGAGGGGGCCAAGTGATTCTGTAGCATATTTCACCAAAATTGCAAAGAATACTTATCTAGCAAAGTATACTTTGAGGGAGTAATCATTTATTTTTCCCAAAATGCATTATTTCATATAGAGCCAACCACTGCATTTATTTGCAGATTAAAAGTATGCAGAATTATTATACCGAATGTATTACATTACCAAAGCCGAAATGGCTGTGATAATGTAATACATTCAGTATAATAAAAAATTATAAATTTATCTTTAAATTGAAAATTTCTCCCTGAAAGTATACTTTGCTAGATAAGTATACTTTGCAATTTTGATGAAATCGGCTACTGGTGTGGCGAGGACCTGGCATCAGATTATGATTATTCTGATTTCAGGGCTGAATATAAAGTTTTTTTTATTGTAAATATTCAGTTCTGATTTTGGGATTTTCCCATTTAGTACATGTACTTGAACATGTACATGTACTTGTACAGGTAATATATGGGATTTAGTACTAAACCCATTGACTCGGCCTTAAATGACCATAGCTGTTGATAGGCTGTTAAACAGCAACAAACAAACAAACAAACAAACATGTATGGCACAATGAAATAAAGGCGACGATGGATCAATATGTAATTTCCGACTATCAAATATTCTTACCAGCATGTGGACAATAGAAATCTGCAGTTGTATTTTAAACAATATATATTAAGTTATGATCTTACAGTTGAATACAATTGCATTGCAATAATTCATGGGTGGGTGGCTGGTGGGAGCATTCTATGGGTAATTTAACCGATCAGGATTCATCCGGACGAAGATCTGCCGTGGTTTGGCCCTCATGTACGTCGTTGGCATTCTTGTATGTGGGAGTTGAATCTGGTTATACCCCTTATGTGCGTATTACGATTATTATTATTTGTAATCCTAACGGTTTCAGTATACTAATTCACTTACTCGGCCAAATATTGTCCACAGGAGATATGTAAATGTAGTCGATAAAAATAATTCAGATCATTTATTGGGCTACAGACACGGTTTGGTTGCGCAGCATACTCGGTTGTATTGCTCTTGTGTGTATTGCTCGGATTGTTACTGTTTATGGCAAGCCAAATGCACAATAATTCCTTAAACCATGGTTTGGAGCTTAAACCCTAGTTTAGGCTCCTCAAACCCTAGTTTGGGCTCGCCAAATGCACAATAATTCACTAAACCCCAGTTTGAGAGTCTAAACCATGGTTTAGGCTCTCAAACCCCAGTTTGAGCAATTATTGTGCATTTGCCGTTTGAGGTTGTAATCCAATAAAAATCCTAAACCCTAGTTTGTACCCAAACCACAGTTTAAGAAAAAACTGCCAATCGTGATCCCAAACGATAGTTTTCTTAAACCCTGGTTTGAGCAATTATTGTGCACTTGGCGGCAGAAACCACCGTTTAGACCCTCAAACTAGGGTTTCTGATAGTTTAAGCCACGGTTTGAGCTCAAACCCCAGTTTGGACTGCCCAAACCCTAGTTTAGGCTCGCAAAATGCAAAATAATTCACTAAACCCCAGTTTGAGAGTCTAAGCCATGGTTTAGGCTCTCAAACCCCAGTTTGAGCAATTATTGTGCATTTGGCCAGAAACTGCCGTATGAGGTCGTAATCCAATAAAAAGCCTAAACCCTAGTTTGGACCCAAACCACAGTTTAAGAAAAAAACTGCCAATGGTGATCCCAAACGGTAGTTTTCTTAAACCCGGGTTTGAGCAATTATTGTGCACTTGGCGACAGAAACCACCGTTTAGACTCTCAAACTAGGGTTTCTGATAGCTTAAACCACTGTTTGAGCTCAAACCCGAGTTTAGACTGCCCAAACCCTAATTAGCGTTTTTCCCGTAGTCCCCGATATAGTCTCTGAGGTTAGCGTTATATACACCCCTGGGTACCTAATTAGGTAAAAATTAGCTAACGTGTAGATACGGTCGAAATGACCCCGGACGACCTTGAAATCGATGTCAGAAGTTAATTATACTATGTGTATTTAATAGGGGAAGATTTTGGTACAAATGTGGACATAACAACCATTTAAAACGTGCTAGAGACACGATACTTAGAGGGATTTAGGGTTCGTAGGCAGTTCTGCACCCCTTAGACGACGCCTGTCGATCCCTGTGGGTCACCCTACACGATAAACCATGACACAAAATAAATGCCCTCAACCCCTATAGAACACAATTTACATCTCAAAATTATCTCAGACCGAGCTAACCCTATGTCAACATTTTTGTCTGTAATAGTTAAGGGTCACCCATAGACGCGTTGGATAAACATTAATGAGTTATTCAATGACCTGTATTGATTTCCCTTCTACGTTGACCACGTGACCTTGGGTGACCTTGCAAAGTTTGGCAAAAATCTGTTTTTTCCACGATATAGTCTCCTAAAGGCTAACAGGGTTCGTGTTCCACTCGCAATATCTCACGATTTTAAATTCAGATTGGGCTGAAAATTGTAGAGAATGTAGAGAGTACTGAGCCGCAGGGTTCCGTGGTGACTTTGGTGCCAATCCCTCTATAAACGAGCTCACAATAGTGTTTTGAATATGTATAGTCCCCCGGGAAAAAGCTTTCCCAAAGTCTCTCAAATTGTTTTTTTCGCTCGACCCCCAGTTGTTTCAAGATTCGGCTAGGCCTCAATAACGGTGCTAGCGTTCCGTTCTTTAGCCCAACGTGTAGGGGAAATAAAACCCAACAAAATGTCCGAATTACATTTTCAAATTTCGATTTAGAAAAAAAAAAAAAAGATGTCTATCATATTGCAGAGTTCCCTTGGAGATACAGTGCTGATCTTTGCACACACCCTGCATCATCACTACGGCTACTAATTGGCGAAATGGCGGGGTCCTAGGCAGTTCCAATGGGAAATAGATAGAGAAAAGCCGAGGGACTATCTCGGAATCGGCTAACACACTTTACGTTTCTTTTGCGTTTTTTGCTCATTTTCATTCTACCATATCTCATTGAATACTACTCCGATTTCTACGAAATTAGCACCTATATATAGGGGAGATGTTTCTCTTAAAGGAACTTTAATTGCCTTGTGCGATCTTGCAACATTTTTGAGGACTTTGAAAATGGCAAAATGTCACTTTTTCAACAAATATCGCACACTTAAGTTTCGGTCCTGATAACCTTTTTATGCCTAAACTGGCACTATCAACGACATGCGGTAGCGAAAGCACTCGTTATTTGCTACTACTATGGAAATTTGGAGGTCTATATCTGTATACTTGACAATGTTATTAAGGTCGGTTTGGGGTGCACACCTTCACTTTTCGGGCACTTAAAAAATACAAAATTTCAAAACGTCATAAGTCAACTTATGCACGTACTACATTAATAATACGGCTATGTACGTGCTCAGAATGGATATAACTAACGGATGTACTATGTACCACACTCCTCCCCTCTTTGTAAAAATATATTTTTACACCAAACATTCCCACTATTTTTTACCTACTTTTACAGCTTCTAATCTATAAGCCCCCTTTACTTGTAGGGTCATGTGATATACCGTACGATAGAGACCCTTATTATCTATAGGTCCACGCAATTACAGCTCTCTAGCTAATCTCTATCATAAGATATAGGGGTCCAAACACGGTAAAAAACAGGTACTTTAGGCGAGAAAAAAGTTGAAGTCCCCCATTAAAAAAGTGGTTCTGCGCATGCGCCAGCCACCGTCATGAAACTTATATGTGAGTACTCAAAATAGATGTCGCTTCAGCATAGGCTATCTATCTCACTCCTATCTCGCTTTAAGACAAATATTATTGTGTTAAAAATATAGAATAATTGGTCACGTGACACCCCCCGCATTTAGTCCACCAACCCATATTTTCACACGGCGCTACCTACCAACGTTCGATATGAACATATCCTGAATATTTCAAGTCGCTATCTCGTCAACTCTACGAGATATTAGGTCCCGAAACCAGAATTAACCCTAACTGAAATGAGGTTTAGGTACCAAGTTTGAGCCCCGGTGCGAGCACTCCGGGGCGTACCACAACAAAACTGGTACCAAAATGTTCAGAATAGACGGCCCTACATGATACACTATATAACGGACTCCTATCTCAGTAGCTGATGAAAAAATTAACGTTGAATATACACAGTTTTGGGTCACGTGACACCCCCAATTAGCCCACCAAACCCAGATTTGCACACGGCACTACCTACCAACGTTCGATATGAACATATCCTCAATATTTCAAGTCGCTATCTCGTCAACACTACGAGATATTAAGTTCGAAAGCGGTCGTCAAAAAAACCCAAAAATAACACGTTATTGTACCGAGTTCGAAATCACTCCGGGACGTACCACAGCAACGAAACTAGTACCAAAATGTTCAGAATACACAGCCCTACACGATACACTATCTAACGGACTCCTATCTCAGTAGCTGATAAATAAACAAAAATGCGTTCTGACCCTACTGAAATCAGGTTTTATGTACCAAGTTCGGGCCCCTGGCTGAGCACTCCGGGGCGTACCACAGTAACGAAACTAGTACCAAAATGTACAGAGTACTGAGCCACAGGGTTCGTCCAATAAACAAGCCCACAATAGTGTTTTCAAGATTACAATATTTCACCAAAACCCCTGCCAAAAGTCTCTGAGATTTTTCTAAGTTTTTTACGGTATATGTACCAAGTTCGAACCCCTGGTTTAGCACTCATAGATGTACCACAGTAACGAAACTAGTACCAAACTGTTTAGAATAGACAGCCCTACGCCATACACTATCTAACTGACTCCTAAACGTTATATTAAGCTCGAAAAAAGGTAAACCCTGCCAAAAGTCCCCCAGATTGTTTTACTTTTTTTTAGGGTATTTGTACCAAGTATATGAGCACTAATATACATACCACAGTAACGAAACTAGTACCAAAATGTTCACAATGGACAACCCTGCACGATACACTATCTAAATAACTCCTATCTCAGTAAATAATCAATATAAATTAGCGTTGAAAATACACAATTCCCAATATTTTGTATTTTTGGTCACGTGACACCACCCTCATTTTGTCACCCAACCCACATTTTTCACACTGCACTATATAGAACGTTCAATTATGAACATATCCTGAATATCTCGTCAACTTTACTAGATATTCAGTTCGAAAAAGGGTACATGTACCAAGTTCCATCCCCTGGATGAGCACTTCGTTGCGTACTACAGTAACGTCAATAGTACCGAAATGTTTAGAACAGTAAGCACTACACGAGACACTATCTAACTGACTCCTTTCTCAGTATTGACACAATCCGAATTTAGTCTGAAAACCCAAATGCACTCCTTTCAGGTATAACTACGATAATAATGCATGTTCATGATTGCAAAACAACAACAAAAATACCAGCTCTATCATGCATATTATAAGGTAAAACAGCTGTAATAGGCTGTTTGCTGTACGAAAAAAATAATCTGCGATATAATATTATATAATAGCCTTATAATCACTATATATTACTAATAATAATGCTTTATAATGTTTTCTAAGTGATATATATGATAAATATTATAACTCCACTCGTTTGTTTGAGGGACTATACGGAAAATTTGAGAGACTATATCGGGGAAGTGAGAGACTATATCGTCAGAGAGCCTTTCCAGGAGGACTATGTGGGACTATATCGGGGAAGTGAGAGACTATATCGGGGGAAAAACGCTAACCCTAGTTTAGGCTCGCCAAATGCACAATAATTCACTAAACCCCAGTTTGAGAGCCTAAACCATGGTGCTCCCAAACCCCAGTTTGAGCAATTATTGTGCATTTGGCCAGAAACTGCCGTTTGATGTAATCGGTAGTTAATTTACGAAATCGGCCTAAACGGTGGTTTCTGCTACCCGTCACAACCCGAGTTACGATCACAATGCCTAGTTATCATTGGCTGATCGCTTAAAATATGTTTTGGGCATCCGTCACAACCCGAGTTACGATTGGTTCATCGATCTCAAAGCCTAGTTACCATTGGCTGATCGATTTAGCCTACGGTTATCGGTTTGCATGGAAATGCACGGCGTAACTGAATGGTCGATTATTTGGATAAAGGTGAAAATGCGGCGTAATGGGGGAAAATCGGCGCAATTATCGTAGAGAGGTGAATGCACATCCATCCATCCATCTTTTCTTTTCTTTATTGATTTAAAAGATTGACCCGAAACCAATTGCGTATAGTACACGGGATATGTGGTATGTGGCTCTTACTATTAATGTGACCAGAAACTCATATTTCTTATGTCTCTGATGTGACATATAACATAATAATCCAAATAATTCATTGATTTGAATTTCAAGTTAGCATTCCTAAAAATTACTTATTTTTGCTGACCGACAAAATTAAATTGGAATAGAGCTAAATTAACTTCAATTTCATGTTAGCATTCCTAAAAATTACTTACTTTTGCTTAATTTAACTTGCGAAATCTCATATCATACCGACCGATCATAAATAAACTTGAAGACACCTGAATTTATAGCATAATAAATTGAAGTAACGTGAAGTTCAAGTTAACATTTATAAAAATTACTTATTTTTGCTGACCAACAAAAAAAATTATCTTGCGAAATCTTATATAGTACCGACGGAGAATAATTAAATTCGAATACAGCTGAATAATAATTGAATTAACTTGAATTTCAAGTTAGCATTCCTAAATATTACATATTGTAAGGGACCTGCAGTCTGGTTTTTGTCAGGATGATTATCCAGATATAGGGTTTGGCAGCTCCGCACCAACAAGGATGTACCTATCAACTAAATATTGGCTGAGAATATAATATGAGAGCGAATGTCAATTCAACAAGTTTAATAAAGTCTTAACACATGTATCAACAGTTAAAGTATTCTTTACAGCGTAATATTATGTACAGCGGTTATTTTGTCAGGATATCCGATGTGGTACTCTTGTCGATGCCTATAAATGAAAGTGGAGCAAGGCCGATCAGGTTCGCGCACGCGTCTCAAATACAACGGATCGCGATGGTATTTGGATGGTATATGTGGTGGGATCTAACCGTAGTGAACCAATACTTAATTTAACATGGGAAGTTACAATACTACACAATGCCTTATTCTCTTGTGAAAGCGATTTATGTATCAAACACGCCACTAGAAATCACTACTATAAGTGTATAGTCACTGCACTAAAACATAAGGAATTACCGTTTAGCCACTCCACTAATTCATAAAATATAGTAGTTTGGTGTATTCACGTTTGTGTATTAGCCACTGCGCTAATATAAAGAACGTTGCCAAAACATCAGGGGTTTAAGCACTCTAATGGGATTCAGTCCTGTTTTGTGTATTAGACACTCCACTGGCACTGAGCGCTCAGTGTTTATAAATTAACACGATGTGGATCAACCGTGTCTTTGGTAATAATTAATACAAGGTAATATTGTGTATCTGTATTTGACACTTACAATGAGTTTAATAGAAGCAGGTAAGTACACAAGTATCAATATTGGCTCAAATAAAGCTGGTTATTGGTTTCGTCGAGTATTGGTTTTCGAAAAGTAGCGCCTATGCAACTATGTAGTAACTACGATTAGATGCTGAAACTGGCCGTGCGCCGTTCTTTTATAGACATCTCAGAGTACCACGTGATGGCTATTAGCCAATGAAAACACTGGAAATTTGGATCACTTCCTACGGTTTGCTCATAAAACAGTTAATAGTATTCTAACTAGGAACTCCGGTCGGCCGGACTTTCGCTCCTTTTACTCCGCTTCTGACAAAGTGTCAGAAGCAGGAAAGAGGAGGAAACTCCATGGAGTTTCTCATAAAAGCGGAAAATATGGAAATATCCATTAGGCTATAGCCTACAGACTGCGGATTTCAGAAAATGACCGTCAACCAATCAGAAGTCTCGAAAGCTGACACACCTCCAGCGACTCGACGAAGAAAATCGGGTTTTGCATTTAAACTAGGAACTCCACTTATTTAACTTTGAACTCCTCTTTCTCCGTTCCAAAATCTGAGTCAAAATCTAAAAAGGGGAGTGTACGCCGTAGTTCGCTGTATTTAAGTAAAACCAAATATAAGATCACAAAATGTGATCGCGCACTTGCAAAACCAACAAAAAGTTCGCTTAGCAACGAAATACTTCGCTTCACAGAAATAGTAAGCTTTCGAGACTAATCGACTAATCTCCGTTATTCAGTCATTCGCTCCTTTTATAAAGGTACAAGTAAGGATTGTAATTCAAAAGTGTCAGAGAGATGGAGTTTGTAACAACAGAGAAAATGGAATAAAACGAGCGAATGAAAGACGCGGATTGATTTGACATTCAACACTATGAATGCCTAAACACTACACTACATACACGTAGGAAATAATCCACGTTAAACAGGCAATGTTTAACGCGAAAAACAACTCTTAATCCTATTAAAACATTATTCCTAGGGAGAAAAAGTTAACCAATATTTGTGTATTATACTTGGTAGATCTCACAGCTTCCGATAATTTGTCGATACACCGGGCGCACCGGTTCAAAGGTCAAACTCGCGGAAGTGAAAGTTTATGCATCAGTCAATGTAAATCCCCGCCCCGGCTTTACCGGGGCATACCCCGGGGCCTTTACCTTTCATGATGCCCCGCACTGCGGGGACTTTACCGGGGCTTTAACTGTTGCTAAGAAATTGAGCGGGGACATACCCCGGGGCTTTACCGGGGTTTTATCAGACTGTTATCAAGATATGTACATGTATGTTTACCTGAATACTGTTGTGTGGGAGGGTTGACATGGGTTTAAACTGTTTAATACGATCTACTTTCACTGTGGACTGTTTAATACTGGCAAATTTTGTTTAATATAAACAAAATTGTTTTCAAATAATTCCTCTGTTTATATTGCACTGCCGTTATCCGTTATCCGTTATCCCAGCCCCACCCCCAACACGTGGAAAATTCTGAGACATTCCCCCCCCCACACACACTGAAGGAAAACCCGAGACCCCACCCCCCCCCCCCCCTCCCCCCTGGAAAGTGATTCATTACCCGACCAACCCTGGAAAATCACGAGACACCCCCCCCCACCTGGAAAGTGATTCATTACCCAACAAACCCTGGAAAATCCCGAGACCACCCCCCCCCCGCCCTGGAAAATCCCGAGACCCCCCCCCACCTGGAAAGTGATTCTTTACCCAACAACAAACCCTGGAATATCCCGAGACCCCCCCCCCCCCTGGAAAATCCCGAGACCCCCCCCCACCCACCTGGAAAGTGATTATTTACCCAACAAACCCTGAAAATCCCCGAGACCACCCCCTGGAAAATCCCGAGACCCCCCCCCCCCCACCTGGTAAAGTGATTCTTTACCCAACAAAACCCTGGAAAATCCCGAGACCCCCCCCGCCACCTGGAAAAGTGATTCTTTACCCAACAAACCCTGGAAAATTCCCGAACCCCCCCCCCCTGGAAAATCCAGAGACCCCCCCCACCTGGAAAGTGATTCTTTACCCAACAAACCCTGGAAAATCCCGAGACCCCACCCCCACCTGGAAAGTGATTCTTTACCCAACAAACCCTGGAAAATCCGAGACCCCCCCCCCCCTGGAAAATCCCGAGACCCCCCCCCCCCACTGGAAAACAAAAATATATTTCTCACACACACACCCTCCCCATGTAAGTAAAAGTATAAAGTGCTGCATTTTATACTATTAATAGGGGGGGGGGTGTACTTTTTATGAACCCTGTCTCGAAGAGCCGGTGTCATATAGTGTTTGCACCGTCCGTGTGTCCCTGCGTTAATACGGTTAAGAAGTTTGTATCATGCAAGGGTCCACTTTTGCGCTATTTAATACTATTCACACATATCCGACCTTCCTTCTACCGAGTCCGTGGGTGGTGCCAAAGGTTAGCGGCTATTTATTTGGTTACTACTATTAACAGGAACGTACCTATTTCAAAGCAACAAACACATATTTACCCTGTACTTAGTCGACCCTACTTGTCCTAACTGTCATTTGGAGGCGGATGGAGCTAGGATGCGTCACACATGCTACTAAGATGCCCAGCACTACACGAAGTTCGGAAACAGACCTACCCGGCGTTTCGTCAAGAAATCCAAAAAGTGCTAGGAGACTCGAACTTTTACAAACTAAACATATCGGTCATTACCCAGCTGATCATCGACTGTAACGGTTTCAAAAACAACTATATCACTAAGTCAACCACCCTAGAAATAGAACGAGTAGCAGGCCAAATGTGCTACCAATTACATTTACAACGAATAAAGCTGCTTGGGTTGTAATAATGGCTTCCCATACCAGTGGCGGATTCAGGGGGGGGGGGGCCCTGGGGGCCCGGGCCCCCCCTTTCAGGATTAAAAAAAAAAATTATTGTGCATTTGGCCAGAAACTGCCGTTTGATGTAATCGGTAGTTAATTTACGAAATCGGCCTAAACGGTGGTTTCTGCTACCCGTCACAACCCGAGTTACGATCACAATGCCTAGTTGTCATTGGCTGATCGCTTAAAATATGTTTTGGGCATCCGTCACAACCCGAGTTACGATTGGTTCATCGATCTCAAAGCCTAGTTACCATTGGCTGATCGATTTAGCCTACGGTTATCGGTTTGCATGGAAATGCACGGCGTAACTGAATGGTCGATTATTTGGATAAAGGTGAAAATGCGGCGTAATGGGGGAAAATCGGCGCAATTATCGTAGAGAGGTGAATGCACATCCATCCATCCATCTTTTCTTTTCTTTATTGATTTAAAAGATTGACCCGAAACCAATTGCGTATAGTACACGGGATATGTGATTGAAAACCTGATATAGACTTAGATTTAGTTTCTGTAAAGTAACATCAAGTACAACATGTAAAACCATTAATGTTCGTGAGTGTGTGTGTGGGATAATGCCATGATTCACAACTTTTATATATATGGGTGCCATGAAAAGTCAGCGGCTGAAATTCTTTTAAAACAACAACAACAACAACACATGGTTCCTGGAAGTCTTGGATTGGAAACTGTGGAAGATGTCCAAGAAACAACGGATGATAGAGTCATTTTTCGGGTCTAGGTATACACATTCATGATTATACATATATTAAACTGACAATGTGACTGCAGTGCCCATTATAATAATTAATGACCATTCCAGAGAATATCATGGAACTTCCAGTTCCAAATAACAGAAATGCCAATGCTCAAACAGACCAATATCCGACATTTGATTTTTGCTTAGGGCACAATAATGTATTGTTAACTTATGGAGGAAAAGCAATTTTGCACTGCTGTGGGGGTCCCCTGGCCAAATTGTTTAATGTTAATAAAATTAACTTGTCATTGTGGGCCCATTTTTGGGCAAACCAAAAATCATTCCCCACCCATTTCCATTTGATGCCAACAGTGGGCTGGCTCGATCTGTTGTATTTGTTATAGAGGAAAAACAATTTTGCACTATAGTAGGGGTCCCCCTGGCCATTTTTTTTAATGTTAATAATATCATTGTGGGCCCATTTTTGGGCAAACCAAAAGCCATTCCCCACCCATTTCCATTTGATGTCAACAGTGGGCTAGCTCTGTTGTATTTGTTATAGAAGAAAAACAATTTTGCACTATAGTAGGGGTCCCCCTGGCCATTTTTTTAAATGTTGATAGAATTAACTCTGTCATTGTGGGCCCCTTTTGGGGCAAACCAAAAGCCATTCCCCACCCATTTCCATTTGATGTCAACAGTGGGCTGGCTCTGTTGTATTTGTTATAGAGGAATAACAATTTTGCACTGCTGTAGGGGCCCCTCTGGCCATTTTTTTAATGTTATCGATATAATATACACTCAATCTTATTTGTAAATGAATATGACAAGTGTACATCTATTCTAGAGAACATACGATTGTTACATTTCAGTGTAAACGAACAGGGTTGTGGAAGCCCAGAGATTCCAAACCTACCATCATGCACAGGTTCTACAGTCCCATCGTGTACAGAGCCTCCAAACCGACCATGCACAGAACCTCCAATCCGATCATGCACAGAACCTCCAATCCGACCATGCACAGAGCCTCCAATCCGACCATGCACAGATCCTCCAATCCGTCTATGCCCAACATCTCCAAATCCACAATGTCCACCAGGCAAGAAAGTTTGCCTGAGTGGTAAGTTATGAAATTTTAAGGTTTCATAGAAAACTGTGCATTTGTTGACTAGCAATATATGGTAATTATTTATCTGTTTTAATTTACAAAAAATATATATGTCAATTATGCACCGGCTTATAATTACGCACTCTGCAACAAGTGTAGTCCCAGATCAGCCTGCATAGTGACAGTCTGATTACTGCATACACTGTTCGTCATTGATTCAGTCCATCCATATTGGTAGACAGAATAGATCATTCATTTTTGATGGTAGTGTAGTGTGCTAGTTGATCAGGATCTACATTGGTCACTAAACATATAAACCCCATTTCTCTAGTCACTCATTCCTGATATATACATGACATTGCCAACCTGGGTGAGATGAACGTTTACAATGTATGTTAAAACACATTTCAGCCGTGCATGAAGCCAAACCGGACACAAGTTCATCGGCCATCAATGCAGAGACAACCACTCACGCCAGCTCAGATCCACCATCGGCCGATAGTTCACTTGCACACGGTGCATGTTATGATAAGCCGCTAACTGACATTAGCCAATGTACAGTGAATGTGCCTGACGATGATGTGAAGTATAGACTTATAAAGGGTAGAACTCCACCATTGTCGTACAAGTTTCCGTCGAAATTATATCGTGACAAAGGAAAGAAATCAGGAGTGAGAACAAGATCATGCCAGCATAAGTGGTTTGAGGAATTTCAATTCATTACGTACTCATCAAACGAGCATGGCATATATTGTGTTCATGTGTCCTGTTCCCAGTGGAAAACTCAACAAGTGCTCGTGCAAACCAGCTCATAAACAAACCGTACAGAAACTGGAAAGATGCTAAAAGTGATTTGAGGAACCATGCACTCTGCGACTATCACAAAACATCTGCTCATCTCATGCAGAACTTCATGAACACAACAGAAAATTCAGAAGCTCGAATTGACCTCAAAATGGATAAATCAGCGAAAGAGCAGGTTGCTAAGAATAGAGACATTCTAAACTCTATTTTGAGATCCATCGAATTCTGTGGTCGTCAGGGCATTTCTCTTCGAGGTCACCGTGATGATGACACATCAGATAATGCACAGCGTGGTAATTTCAAGGCACTGTTAGAGCTATGTCGTGCCTCTGGAGATACAACATTGAAGGAGCATATTGAAACGTGTTCGAAAAATGCGAAGTACACATCAAAAACGGCGCAACATGAACTACTAGTGTGCATCAAAGAATTCATACAGGAACACATAATTTCTGAAATTAAGGCTCAACCGCATGGTCCTTTCTTTGGAATACAGGCGGATGAAGTAACGGACTGCAGTAATAAAGAACAACTCGGCATAGTTCTCCGTTATTTAGTCGATGACCAGCCCGTAGAAAGGTTGATACAGTTCCTTGAGTGTGAGAAGATCACAGGCGAAGCACTGGCAAATCTAATACTACTGGAAATTGACAATGTTGGCTTGAATATTGAGGATTGTCGTTCTCAGTCATATGACGGAGCTGGCAATATGGCCGGAGCAAACAATGGATGTGCTGCCAGAATAAAACGACTTCACCCTAAAGCACTGTACTACTATTGTATGAACCATGACTTAAACCTGGCTGTATCCAAGTCATGCAAGCTTCCGGAAATGCAGGTAATGCTTGACACAGTGAAACAAGTTGGGTTATTTTTTAAATACTCCCCAAAGAAGCAGACGTCTCTGGAGAAATCGGTCGATGAAGTGAACATGGAAAGAAAGATCCAGCAAGACAATAGCGGTGAAATCATAAAATTACATAAAGTGAAAACACTGTGCGAAACACGGTGGGTGGAACGGCACACTACGTTACAAGATATGCAGCATATGTATCCTGCTATCATCCACTGCCTTGGATCGATTGCATCTGGTAGGGACAATTGGGATTCGAAGTCTGTCACCGAAGCAAACGGTCTACTCATGCACCTGACGAGTCCCAAATTTATAATTGTCATGCATGTATATCTTCACTTTTCCGGATACTTGAAATCTCTGAGCCAGTTGCTACAGGGACCTTCACATGATATTATTGCAGCACACGGAAGGGTAGCACTGGTTCTAGATGAACTGAAGTCCGTTCGAGATAACGCAGATGACGCATTCACAGAGGTGTGGCAGAAATCAGAGACATTTGCAAAAACGGAAGATGTCAACATCGAACTGTCAATGCCCAGAAAATGTGGTCGGCAATCACTCAGAAACAACGTAGAAGCGGATTCCCCGATGACGTATTGGAATCGAGCTGTATTTGTCCCATACTTAGATCATTTAATAATGGAATTCAACAACCGATTCACCCATGCCAGTTCCGTAGCAGCGCGAACACTGTGCATATTGCCACCAAATCTGGACCAACTCAATGACGAAGGAGTATTAGACATTATGAATTTCTATGCGAATGACATACCATACCCAAACACATTTCTTCAAAAAGTTGCCCTATGGAAAAGGGAGTGGAGCAGAGAAGAAGAAAAGCCGGACACCATTCAAAGAACCCTGTCAGCGATGTGTATAAAGTTTTATCCCAACATCGCACAGATCCTCAGGCTACTGTTAATGTTGCCCATCTCCGCGGCATCTGTAGAGCGAAGCAATTCTGCATTGAAAGGCATTAAAACAAAACATTGGGAAGTGAGAATATGAATGCTCTGATTCTGCTATATGTACACAAGTCAATTCCCCTAGACTACAGTGTCATCATTGACAAGTATGCCAGAAAACACCCCAGAAGGATGGTGCTGCTCAATCCAATGCCAGATGACTAGTCACTGGTCATATGTTGCCTTCACACACCACAGACATAGCTTAAGCATCACTGAGTCAGTGATGCTTAAGCTATGTCTGTGGTGTGTGAAGGCAACGTATGACATTTCATGAACATGTACATGTAACCTATAATACAATGTTTGCAAATGTAATATGCCCGGTTTTGGCACGATGTAGTTAATTCGTTCACATGTCTAACTAAATATTATATATACTGGTATTCTCGTCTCCCGCATACAAAGAGTAAAATTAACAGTATTTGTACACTGTTTTATTAGATTTATATAATCCTGCTTTCATGACCATCCACTGCATAAAATGCTCCAGAATGCAGGAAATGGCTTCCTAAGTCAAAAAAATTTCCGGGGGTTTGCATATAGACAGACTTCAGTTACGCTCGGATGTGCTAAATTCAGACCGAATATCGGATTATGCGGTGCAGAATATGTCATTTCCACATTGTGGCAGAAATGAACACATGTCAAACAGAGAACAATAATGGGAATCTCAACCTCCAAGTAACCTCTGCAACTAATCAACATGTGTCGGTAAGCTTGGTTAAATATTCAACATGTTCTCGTGTTATAGTACATTACAGTTTGCAGTGTTTAAAGATGGGTGGGGTAACAAGTGACAAAGGGCACATTGCCACAATCCCTGATCCTTACACTATTTTTGCTGACCGCCACAATATTTAACTTGAGATATCTCATATCATATCGACCGAGCATAATTAAATTGGAATACACCTGAATTTATAGCATAATTCATTTAATTAATTTGAAGTTTGAGTTAGCATTCATAAAAATTACTTATTTTTCCTGACCGACAAAATATTTAGCTTGCGATATGGCAGATCATACCAACCAAGCATAACTAAATTTGAATACAGCTGAATAATTAATTGAAATAACTTGAATTTCAAATCAGCATTGCTAAAAATTACTTATTTTTGCTGACCGCGAAAAAATTTAACTTGCGATATCTGATATCATACCGACCGAGGGTAATTCAATATACACCTGAAATTATAGCATAATTAATTGAATTAGCTTGAAGTTCATTTAGTTAGCATTCCTAAAAATTACTTATTTTTCCAGACAGCCATAAAATTTAACTTGCGATATCTCATATCATACCGCCTAAAATTTAACTTGCGATATCTCATATCATACCGACCAAGGATAATTAAATGTGTATACACTTGAAATTATAGCATAATTAATTGAATTCGCTTAAAGTTCAAGTTAGCATTCATAAAAATAACTTATTTTTACTGACCAACAAAAAAATTAACTTGCAAAATCTTATATCATACCGACAGAGAATAATTAAATTGGAATACAGCTGAATAATAATTGAATTAACTTGAATTTCAAGTTAGCATTTCTAACTATTGCTTATTTTTTATGCTGACCACCAAAATATTTAACTTGTGATATCTCATATAATACCGACCGAGCATAATTAAATTGGAATACACCTGAATTTATAGCATAATTAATTGAATTAACTTGAATTTCAAGTTAGCAGTCCCAAAAATTACTTAATTTTGCTGACCACCACAAAATTTAACTCGCAAAATCTTGATCATTACATACCGACCGAGCATATAAATTTGAATACATCTGATTAATTAATTTAATCAACTTGAATTTCAAGTTAGCATTCCCAAAAATTACTTATTTTTGCTGACCGCCAAAAATTTTAACTTGAACATGCGAAATCTCATATCATACCGATTGATCATAAATGAATTTGAATACACCTGAATTTATATTATAATTAATTGAAGTAACTTGAAGTTCAAATTAGCATTCCTAAAAATAGTTCATTTGAAAATTTCGGAACCTAGAAATTGTGTTTACTATAAACTTTTATTGTTTATTTGTACTCAGACTCCTACAACAAATTCAGCTTGCTTGCCAAAACGGCAACTTTGGGCAACTTCCGTAATTTGCATAAATACAAGATGGCCGCCAAATGATAGAGAAATACATGATATCCGATATATATCGTATTGTAGAAGCAAGATGTATGTGAAAGTGCATGTAAAACTGAGAGATGTAGTAATTATTCAACAAATGCAAGTTAAATATAATTTAATAAATCCAAGATGGCCGCCATATGTTCTAGAAATACATGATGTCGGATATATAGTGCATGGTAGAAGCACTAGGTATTGTGAAAGTACATGTATATATTATACATGCAGTAACTGATAATTTAAGGAATATAGATATATCGACTGCAAGTTAATCCCAATTGGCATATGTTTAAGATGGCCACCAAATGTTATAGAAATACATTATTTCCAATATATAGTGTATTGCAGAATCAACATGTATGTGAAAACACGTGTAAAGATAAAGATAACCGGTGTAGTAACTGATAATGTACGGAATGTATACACAACGATATGCATAATTTCAAGATGGCCGCCATTTCATAAGATTTTCATTATTTGTGTGCATAAATTGCCACATGCGTACTATCCATATATGCACGACCTGCCTACATAGAATATTGGGTTACCAATTTGTCCATGTACATATTGTATAATAGGTATGCATGCAGGACGTTTAAATTGTTAGGTCAGATATCACGGACGCAGGGTTGTACTGGATGTTTTAAAGGCAATGCCCTGCTCATCTTTGAATCTGAAAGATGGCAGCCAAGACGAGCAATTGTGCCCTGCCATATTCACCTAGCACTGGCTGCAGTTTCAAGTCTTATAATCAGCAATAACTGCAGAGAAATGAAACCACAGGATTGACACTAATGGATTGTTACTTGCTAGTCGGAGTTAATACCATTGATACCCTAATACCCTATCACACCGTATGCTGTCCCACCAAGTAGTCATACAGGTAGTCAGGGTCAGCAAGACGATACTCAACATTCTCATTAACTTACTTCACATTCCTTTTCACCTTCCTCTGCAAGTTCTCAAAGCACACCCTATTGCTCTACATTGCAAGGCCATTCCATTCCAAGCGCACCCTCCTGCCCATCGATACCTCCTCATTCCCAGCCAGAGCAGATACAGTATGATGTAAATTAAATATGTTCCCTGTGGCAGCCCAGTGCTGCACTATTTACCATGCACCCTACTCTGCGCGTGAATCACATAACTCAGATGTGATGTAGTTGTGTCACCATTGTCAATGATAGGAACGTGGACGCCATCCCGGATCTCCCACCCCAAGTGAGTGATGTCTGCTACCTCATCCGGCAGTGCTTGCTGATCTGCCGCTTTCCATGTAGCATGACATGCAGATGGGTCCGATGCACATGCAATGACAGATTGGTGGATGTTAGAAGAAGAGCATTGGATTTAGGACATTTGATTTTCTTTGTAAAGACTGTTAAGCGGGCCGACTCCATGGATGACCCCGGCGGTTGACCATACATAGCTATGAAGAATTTCGTTGCCACCTTCATCAAGACAGGCTGTGTAATATCCATCTCGCCCAGCACGTCAGACAAACATGTAAAGTCCCCAGCCAGAAATGTGTTTAGCACACTGGTCGTGCCTTTGGCATACACATATGATGTCGTATCATATCCACTGAGGGCATGCATGCTCAGCAGCTCCAAACACTTTGGCCCAAGATCAACGCAGCTGGCGTTGATATCTAACACAGTTATATCCCAGCGCTCACACTGTACCTTGCTCATCAGCTCATCTCGATACACCCAATATACCAGCAGGATGAATACGTCGGTGTCATCACTAATGATGGAGATCACATGTTTTCCAGACTTTGCAGCCTGAAGGACAAACGAGACAATGGTGATGTCCGCCTCACCATGACCAAACACTCCATCCTCGTGGGTATCCATTGTTGCATTGCCATTCCTGACGTGTTACCATTGTGGAGACAACCATGTTCATCGATGAGGAATGGAGGTACGGAACAGAGCTCGTAAGCGAAGAGAGGCCCAGGTTCTATCATTTAGTTGCTGCATAAACCGGAGATATATGTTCTCAATGTTGATTATTGGCATGCTTTGTTGACATTGTCCTGCTTCTTGAGACAAGTCATCATCTTGATATGACTGCTGATAGGGTCGTAGAACACTCTAGGAGACTGTCTGTATACTTGCTCTCCATTCTTTCCCCAATAGCAATCAAATCAGCCACATTGACTTAAGCTGGGGCTATCTTGCCGGTGACTGGATTGTACAGATGAGGGCAATGATCTTCTTGTAGGTGAGGGCCCCGATCATCTGCATCTATGACACGTCGGTACTTCAGCTCCTCCATGTGATGTTTCTGCGAAGACTGTACTGGTCCACACAGACTGACATATGTACGGTGATGGGAACGGCATCAATCCACTCATAAACAGGATCAACAGATAGTCATGCCCTTGTGAGCTCTGCTCGCCACACTTGTCACCATAAACGCCATTCCAGTATCCCCAATGGTAGCGACTAACAAATTCAGCGGACTCAACGGTTCGCCTTGCTATGATACTGCTATACAAGTCTCGAAAACACATGACACAAGTCGTTTCGGCTGCTATAACTATGCAGTTCAGTTGCAGGTTACTCAAAGAATCGGAATAAAATGGTCACATGTATACATGATAGATAATATATACTAATGGGGTCGGTCATTGGGGTGCATACCTGTTCATCAGGACTAACAATAAAAAACAACAACAAATTTGTACACGTGGTAGGAACAACAATATCAGATATTATGTATGGTGACACTAAAATGTCATATTTGTTATGAATTAGTGCCTTTTTATCGCGTTGTATCTAGTTATAGTTTCTGTACAAATAAAATTTGGTAGTTAAACTTTGTGCAGGCAGGTTGTAGACTATGCACATTGCATTGATCAAGGGTTGGTTCAGTGGAGGTGTCCCTTCTTGCTCACCCCCACCCCAAACAATGTGCTCCAAATGCTCCAAAATGTGTTAGAAAGCAGGAAATTAGACAAATTGGTAACGCAAGATTTCTGTGCTTGTAAATTGTACGTACAGGGATAGTACACTTTTGGCAATTTATTCTCAAAATTAATTATAATCTTGAAATGGCGGCCATCTTGCAATTATGCAAATTAGGTTCAACATGCAGTTGATTGAAAAACATTCCTTAAATTATCAGTTACTGCATATGTTACATTTAAATGTTTTTTAGCACACATATAGCGTCTGCAATGCAATATATATATCGGAAATCATGTATTTCTATAACATTTGGTGGCCATCTTGGATTTATGCAAATTGGGTTTAGCTTACAGTTTATGATAGTTAGTGCATCTATCATCTTTACATGTACTTTCATAAAGAAATTGCTTCTACAATACGATATGTATTGGACATTATGTATTTATATAACATTTGGCGGCCATCTTGTATTTATGCAAGTTACGGAAGTTGCCCAAAGTTGCCGTTTTGGCAACCAAGCTGAACTTTTTGTAGGACCCATGACAGTACAAATCAGCAATAAATGTTTATAGTAAACACAATTTATAGGTTGTGTATTAAATGTATAATAGCGTCAAATGGACTAAAATGACGTATTTCTGCTGACCGCGAAACAATTTAACTTGCGAAATCTCATATCATACCGACCGAGCATAATTAAATTTGAATACACCTGAATTTATAGCATAATTAATGGAATTAACTTGAATTTCAAGTTAGCATTCCTAACTATTACTCATATTTTGGTTGAACTCCAAAAAAATGATATTTAACTCAGGCTTGCGGAATCTCATATCATACCGACCGAGCATATGATTAAATTGGAATACAACTCAATTTTAATTCATAGCATAATTAATTGAATTAACTTGAATTTCAAGTTAGCAGTCCCAAAAATTACTTAATTTTGCTGACCGCCAAAAAATGGAACTCGCAAAATCTCATTACATACCGACCGAGCATAATTAAATTTGAATACAGCGGAATAATTAATTCAATTAACTTGAATTTCAAGTTAGCATTCGCAAAAATTATTTATTTTTGCTTACCGCCAAATATTTTAACTCATTTGCAAAATCTGATATTATACTGACCGAGCATAATTAAATTTGAACACATTTAATTTTGACTAGGCGAATATCGAATGCCGGCCGACAAAATATTTTATTGTGAAGTCTCAAATCTTACAAACTGAGCATATGTCTTGCAAAATATCACATTCATCATGTTCATAGAAATTAATTATTCATGCCAGCCGGCAAAATATTTTATTTGTGAAGTCTCAAATCTTACAAACCGACAATAAATTTTGCAAAATATTGCATTCATAAAAATTAATGATGTATGTCGGCTGACAAAATATTAATTTGTGAACTCTCAAATCTTAAAAAACAAGCTTTTTATTTTTGAAAAATTATCGCATTCATAAAATTAACTATGTATGCCGGCCGACTAAATATTTCATTTGTGAAGTCTCAAATCTTACAAACCGAGCATAATTATTGCAAAATAATTAATGATGATCTTCTCCTCAGTGGTTTGTTGCAGAGAGTAATTAAGCATTTATTTAATTTATATGGGCAAAGCTGAATTTACATGAAAAAGAATTATTTTTTCTGACCACAAAAAAATATAAATTGTGAAGTATCATAGTATACCGACCAAGCATAATAAATATTATATTTCCAGTAGATTGAATTATCTTATTCAACTTGTCTAAAACTCTAATTAAGCAACAGTTTAAATTAATTAGGCAACAAGTGAATTTCATTAGTCGAAGACACTAGTTATGCATCAATTTAATTTCTATTGGCTAAATATTCATAAAAAATGAATTATTTACTATGCCGGCCGACAACTATTTCATTTGTGAAGTCTCAAATCTTACAAACCAAGCATAATTTTTGCAAAATATTGCATTCATAAAAATTAATTATTTATGTCGGCGGACACAATATTCTATTTGTAAGTCTCAGATCTTACAAACCGAGTATAATTTTAATGATCTGCTTCTGGATTGTTGCAGAGAGTAATTAAGCATCTATTTACTTTATATGGGCAAACTGCTGAATTTACATGAAAAATAATTATTTTTTCTGACCACAAAAAAATATAACTTGTGAAGTATCATAGTATACCGACCGAGCATAATAAATATTATATTTCCAGAAGATTTAATTATCTTATTCAACTTGTCTAAAACTCTAATTAAGCAACAGTTTAAATTAATTAGGCAACAAGTGAATTTCATTAGTCGAAGACACTAGTTATGCATCAATTTAATTTCTATTGGCTAAATATTCATGAAAAATGAATTATTTACTATGCCGGCCGACAACTATTTCATTTGTGAAGTCTCAAATCTTACAAACCAAGCATAATTTTTGCAAAATATTGCATTCATAAAAATTAATTATTTATGTCGGCGGACATAATATTCTATTTGTAAGTCTCAGATCTTACAAACCGAGTATAATTTTAATGATCTTCTTCTGGATTGTTGCAGAGAGTAATTAAGCATCTATTTACTTTATATCGGCCAACTGCTGAATTTACATGAAAAAGAATTTTTTTTTCTGACCACAAAAAAATGTAACTTGTGAAGTATCATAGTATACCGACCGAGCATAATAAATATTATATTTCCAGAAGATTTAATTATCTTATTCAACTTGTCTAAAACTCTAATTAAGCAACAGTTTAAATTAATTAGGCAACAAGTGAATTTCATTAGTCGAAGACACTAGTTATGCATCAATTTAATTTCTATTGGCTAAATATTCATGAAAAATTAATTATTTACTATGCCGGCCGACAACTATTTCATTTGTGAAGTCTCAAATCTTACAGAACAGAACAGAACAGAACAGAACAGAACAGATGTTCTTCTGGATTGTTGCAGAGAGTAATTAAGCATCTATTTACTTTATATTGGCAATTACTGTTGAATTTACATAAAAAAAATGTTTGCTCACCGCCAAAAAATGTAACTTGTGAAGTCTCATACCATATAATTGAATTATCTTATTCAGCTTGTTGAAAACTCTAATTACAAACCGAGCATAATTTTTGAAAAATATTGCCATAACAATTAATTATGTATGTCAATCGAAAAATATTTAATTTACTCTTATAAGTAGAATCCCCACTGTATCCAGACTGATTAGGGACTACAGTGATGTACATATTGCCGGTAGTCTAATCAGCCTTGGTAAATATGCAAGCTGATCAGGGACTAGCGCATGTGCTGCAGTACATGGTGTCGGTTGTCTGGTCAACCTAGTTAGATATGGAGGCTGATCAGGGACTACGTTGGTATACATAGTGTCGGTAGTCTGATCAACCTAGCTAGATATGCCGCGTGATCAGGGACTACGCTCGTATACTATATGAATGTAGGACAAAACCCCCTTGGACAATACCCCCTTCATGTGAAAATGACAACATGGACAAAACCCCCTTCATGATTTTGATAGGGTGGATATAACCCCCTTCATGATTTGTACAGGGTGGACATAACCACATTCATGATTTTTACAGGGTGGACAAAACCCCATTCATTAATTCCCGGGATGAATAAAACATTTGTTTACTGTTTATTATTATTGATGATATCATTTTACTAAAATTTAAAAAATTCATTATATACAACACACAAATATTCATATATTGGCTAATATATATTGTCGGTAGCCTGATCAACCTAGCTAGATATGGCGCCTGATCAGGGACTACACCGGTGTACGGACCGATAGTCTGATCAACCTAGCTAGATAAGCCGGCTGCTCTGGGACTATACTGGTGTACAGATTACTGATAGTCTGATCAATCCAACTAGATATGCCGGTTGCTCATGGACTATGCTGGTGTACAGATTACCGATAGTCTGAACAACTTAGCTACAAATGCCGTCTGATCAGGGACTACACCGGTGTACAGATTACCGATAGTCTGGTCAACCTAGTTAGATATGCCGGCTGCTCAGGGACAACACCGGTGTACAGATTACTGGTAGTCTGATTAACCCAACTAGATATGCCGACTGCTCAGGGACTACACTGTTGTACAAATTACCGATAGTCTGGTCAACCTAGCTAGATATTCCGGCTGCTCAGGGACTACACTGTTGTACATATTAGCGATTGTGTGGTCATTCCAAGTTTATAAGCATGCTGAGCAGGCATTACACTGGTCTACAATTTGGTGATATTCTCAGCAGCCTGTGTATATATGCAAGTTGATCAGCGGTTGGTGTACTATACTGATCTACCGATTGTTCGATATTCTGATCAGCGTGGATTGATAATTACTGCATTTATGACATTTTAATCTATTGTTTGCACCAAGGTGTGATACCCGGATGTTTATTGACAATTGAAGATTATACAGCAAGTACCTTACGATATAGCCCACTAGTATAGCTCAATATCACACTGCGCTTCCCGGCTGTCTGATCAGGCCATACGCTGGTGGTCGTTGAGTCAATACAGCAATGTTTATTAGTAACAATCTGCTGAATGTAAAAGTACAATACTTATTGTGAGTAGGGTATACACTGGAAACATGTTCTAAGGTCACTCTTCTTAACTGACGTCACAGTTTCGCACCTATAGTATGCAGCTACTGTTCATAAATTGGGAAAATATGCTGATTATGACAGGCAAGAGAGTAAGAAAACATGTTCATATTCGTCTTATGATAAGACAACATTATTTTTGCAATTATTATTTTTCTTAAACTGTGGTTTGGGTCCAAACT
>CM055267.1:63654118-63691356 GCA_029237695.1 Conchocele bisecta
GTGGTTTGGGTCCAAACTAGGGATTAGGCTTTTAATTCGATTACGACCTCAAACGGCAGTTTCTGGCCAAATGCACAATAATTGCTCAAACTGGGGTTTGAGAGCCTAAACCAAAGTTATCATTGGTCGAATTATTTGAAAAGTCGGGTTTTCATTAGCTGACGCATTTTCGCGCGTCTGCAACAACAATTGAATGCTAAAATGGTGACAAAAATTAACAAAGGATATTTTAATAATTGCAAAAATAATGTTGTCTTATCATAAGACGAATATGAACATGTTTTCTTACTCTCTTGCCTGTCATAATCAGCATATTTTCCCAATTTATGAACAGTAGCTGCATACTATAGGTGCGAAACTGTGACGTCAGTTAAGAAGAGTGACCTTAGAACATGGTTTAGACTCTCAAACCGCAGTTTGAGAAATTATTGTGCATTTCAGTGCCGTTTGAGGTTGGGGTTTAGTGAATTATTGTGCATTTGGCGAGCCTAAACTAGGGTTTGGACAGTCCAAACTGGGGTTTGAGCTCAAACCGTGGTTTAAGCTATCAGAAACCCTAGTTTGAGAGTCTAAACGGTGGTTTCTGCCGCCAAGTGCACAATAATTGCTCAAACCAGGGTTTAAGAAAACTACCGTTTGGGATCACGATTGGCAGTTTTTTCTTAAACTGTGGTTTGGGTCCAAACTAGGGTTTAGGCTTTTAATTCGATTACGACCTCAAACGGCAGTTTCTGGTCAAATGCACAATAATTGCTCAAACCCCACCTAAACCATGGTTTAGACTCTCAAACTGGGGGTTAGGGAATTATTGTGCATTTGGCGAGCCTAAACTATGGTTTGTGCAGTCTAAACTGGGGTTTGAGCTCAAACCGTGGTTTAAGCTACCACAAACCCTAGTTTGAGAGTCCAAACGGTGGTTTCTGACGCCAAGTGCACAATAATTGCTCAAACCAGGGTTTAAGAAAACTACCATTTGGGATCTCAAATGGCAGTTAGTTTGAGCTCCAAACCATGGTTTAAGGAATTATTGTGCATTTGGCTTGCCATAACTGTTGAGATTTCCAAACAAATTTATGGCTCAGGTGAGCTATAGTTACCGCAATGTGTCCGTCGTCCGTCGTCGTCCGTCCGTGAACATTTTCAAACGTCTTCTCCTCGGTAACCATTGGACCTATTGTCACCAAACTTCATGGTCATGGTCCTTAGGTTGGGGGATTACAAAATTGTTAAAATGACGTCATTACGTAATCCAAGATGGCCGACGTCTAAAAATAGAACAAATTATATTCTTCAAAAATTTTCTTCTCAAGAACCGCTAACCGGATTTCGACATAACTTGGTAGGAATGATCAATGTACAATGCTCTTTCAAATTTGTTAAATTTTGACTCATGGGTCAAAAATGGGCGTGGCCCTTGGGGTCAAATTGGGGTCAAATTTTATTTTTGACCGAATATGGTCATGTCATATATCAAATCGAAGGTATCAACGAGGCGATCACTCTGGTGCATCTTTCGTCGAAACCAGATGGTTATGTCATCAAAGATGACCGCCGAAAGGTCAAAAGGTCGTTATTTTATTAGAGATTTCAAAATTCGTCTTCACATGAACCGCTTGGCCCATGGTAGACAAACTTAAAAGTTATGGTCCATAGGTGAAGCCTTTTCAGATTTGTTAAAACGGAGGTCGTCGCTAATCCAAGATGGCCGCTATCTAAAAATAGCACAAATTCTTAAAAAATCTTCTTCTCATGAACCGCCAGCCGGATTTCGACGAAACTTGGTAGGAATGATCAATGTAGAATGCTCTTTCGAAGGTGTTAAAATGGTGACCCTGGGGTCAAAAATGGGCGTGGCCCGTGGGGTCAAATTGGGGTCAAATATTATGTTTGACCGAATATGCTCATGTCATATATCAAATTGAAGGTATCGATGAGGAGCTTGCTCTGGTACAATATTTGTCGGAATCGGATGATTATGTCATCCATGATGGCCGCCAAAAGGTCCATTTATTCAAGATTTTGTACGTCTTTTTCTCAGGAACCACATGGCCGATGCTGGCCAAACTTCATAGTAAGTTAAGATCCTTGGGTGAAGCATTTTTAGATTTGGTAAAATGAGAGTCATCGCTTAATCCAAGATGACCGCCATCTAAACATAGCACAATTGTTTTAAAACACATGAACTCAATGTCACATTCTCCTCTGGTGTTCATGGAGTCAGGTGAGCGAATTAGGGCCATCATGGCCCTCTTGTTATTTGACAATACATGTTGGTCACATAAACTACTATCTGTTCCACGTTTTGCTGCCGACAAACTTTTGGCTATTAAGCACATTAAATCTAAACAATATTTAAATGTAAGTACTTTTTCATCAATAACAAAAAAAGTCAACCTCCCCAATTTTTTTATTTGAGGAAATTCCGTAAAATATTGATTGCGAAAAAAAGATTTTCCTACATCCCTGTATGTGAATTTAACATGGGGCGAAAAAGAGGAGGAGGCTGACCAGGAGGGTCGAAAAATGTTTTTTTTTGGAAATTGACTTCGAAACTTGGTTCGATAGCTTTAGTCGAGTAGGCACTCCTATGTGTTCCATAGTGAACCTAGACATTATGTTTCCTTTTATTGTTGTTTCATCTTTATATGGTTCCCTAGAACAAATTTAGCTTTGTTGCCCAAATGGCAAGTTTGGGCAACTCTTGCAATTTGCATAAATCCAAGATGGCCGCCAGTCGCCATTTTCAAAATTTTACGACAAAACTAATTGTCATATAATGATGTATTATACATTTTGTTATTTGTTTTGGGGTATCTAGAATCGTTTTACGATGTTATATTTACGTTTTAAGGCTAATGGAATGTTTTATCTAACTTTTCTACATCCAAAATCCTATTGTTGTCGCTATTTTAACAACACAACTGAATTAAATACTTGAAATAAGTGAGAATTCATAGTCACACAACATTGTGAACACTTGAGATATGATTTGAGAATAATTCTTCTAAATTCATGACACTGCTGATCTGACGCTCCTAATAGGCGTACGTGTAATGAAAGTATGCATGTCAATTGCTGAAATTTAGGTACCGTGCCTGGCTACGAACCATGTTACATTTGTTATTTGTGAGTTATTGTACACCGTAAAGGTAATTTACTTAACAAACATCACAGTCAAGAGATCTCAGTCCATGATATAACCGAATTCCAGAGACATCCAGCAGGCATTATTGACGATGGCAGCAGTAAATCCTGTATCCGTAGTGTTATGATCCCTCGTCTTATATACAAGCAGACTAAACATACGATGAATACTCTATGAATTCCTCTTTTACACTATACTGGTCCTAAAAAGAGCATCCACTGCTGTGGCCACTATCAAAACTAGCGGGAATAGCTACACTGAGGTAGTTGCCCGCCAGGCCAGTCTAACAGCTGTCACCGAAAAAGATGTCACGTGGCTTAGCTGTCTCAGTCTGTATCCAGGCTAGCAAACTAGCCAGATGTGACGGTGTACTCAAAGGTGCGACCTCCTACATGTTTGGGCTTATGATTGATGCCCCACCCACCCATATACTATTCTCACAACACTTGCGTACATGCTGGTATCAGCCAATGCAATTCCAGAATGTCATTCATCCCTGAGGAATGCATATTATATGGTCATTCAACAGCTGTATTGCAAAATTAATGAAGGGATCAGCTTTTGAAACGTATATTGCTGCCGCATACCGTGGCCTGACGGGTATACATAACGGTAAGTCCTGGATGAAACACATGAGGGCATTCCGTAGTAACCCAACAGCGGCTTTATTGAGGCGGTTTCTATCTACAGGCCCAAAGCCATTGGAGCAGATAGATCAGTATCTGGAATCTGCTCGCCTCCACCTGACTGGTCATCACTGGGTAGAGTTTCCTTCTCCCGACACTCATTGTCCACCAATCTGAGCGTACTGTGAGAGAAGCAGATATCTATTTCATGGAACGCATGCTGACACTATTCTGGAGATACGTTCACTTGATACTGAAACGGAGTCTCAGCTGACCAATTTGGAGAACAGACTGCTATCAAGATAGGAAAATGGTCTCTCAAAGGCATTAATTTATCTCCTGAACTTGTTAGTGAGTGGATCGACAACTTCCCCATTACCATACATGTGTCTGACAATGTTAACTGTATATAGTATGCTAACTCATGCGATCAGTCCACACAGACACAGCACAAGGAGGAGATGAAGCATCGCCGTATATTGGATGCAGATGACGTGGCTTTTGTTGAAGCAGAGGTGGAGAAATATCCTCATCCACTGAAAATCAACCGTCCTGTACAATCCTGTCACAGGCCAAATTGCCATTGCTGAAGTGAATGTAGCTGATTCTGTCGATATTGGACAAGTATTGGACAGCAAATGCATCGACAGTCTCCCATGCGGATTCTATGACCCTATCAGACAAGAGCAAAAACATAGTGCCAGTCATCGACATTGAAACCATTTTTCTACGTCTTCTGTTGATCGTTCAACGGAGGCAGCTGGAACTTGGGCCACTGTTCCACTGTGAACTTTGTGCTGTACCACAATTGCTTATCGACGAGCAGGGTTGCCTCCACAAAGGCAATACATCGGCGCTAACAAAGCGTCTCGGTGTTGCTGAGATCTCACCCACAGCTGCTGAGATAGTCATCGTGTACGTTCAGCAGCTATTATATCGCATAGTGTGGCTTCATGGCGGTAGACCTTCAGATCTCTTTTGGCTAAATATTCATGAAAAATGAATTATTTACTATGCCGGCCGACAACTATTTCATTTGTGAAGTCTCAAATCTTACAAACCGTCAAGCATAATTTTTGCAAAATATTGCATTCATAAAAATTAATTATTTATGTCGGCTGACACAATATTCTATTTGTAAGTCTCAGATCTTACAAACCGAGTATAAATTTAATGATGTTCTTCTGGATTGTTGCAGAGAGTAATTAAGCATCTATTTACTTTATATTGGCAATTAATGCTGAATTTACATAAAAAAAAATGTTTGCTCACCGCCAAAAAATGTAACTTGTGAAGTCTCATACCGTATAATTGAATTATCTTATTCAGCTTGTTGAAAACTCTAATTACAAACGGAGCATAATTTTTGAAAAATATTGCCATAAAAATTAATTATGTATGTCAATCGAAAAATATTTAATTTACTCTTATAAGTAGAATCCCCACTGTATCCAGACTGATTAGGGACTACAGTGATGTACATATTGCCGGTAGTCTAATCAGCCTTGGTAAATATGCAAGCTGATCAGGGGAGGGACTAGCGCATGTGCTGCAGTACATGGTGTCGGTTGTCTGGTCAACCTAGTTATATGGAGGCTGATCAGGGACTACGTTGGTATACATAGTGTCGGTAGTCTGATCAACCTAGCTAGATATGCCGCGTGATCAGGGACTACGCTCGTATACTATATGAATGTAGGACAAAACCCCCTTGGACAATACCCCCTTCATGTGAAAATGACAACATGGACAAAACCCCCTTCATGATTTTGATAGGGTGGATATAACCCCCTGCATGATTTGTACAGGGTGGACATAACCCCCTTCATGATTTTTACAGGGTGGACAAAACCCCATTCATTAATTCCCGGGATGAATAAAACATTTGTTTACTGTTTATTATTATTGATGATATCATTTTACTAAAATTTAAAAAATTCATTATATACAACACACAAATATTCATATATTGGCTAATATATATTGTCGGTAGCCTGATCAACCTAGCTAGATATGGCGCCTGATCAGGGACTACACCGGTGTACGGACCGATAGTCTGATCAACTTAGCTAGATAAGCCGGCTGCTCTGGGACTATACTGGTGTACAGATTACTGATAGTCTGATCAATCCAACTAGATATGCCGGTTGCTCATGGACTATACTATAGTCTGAACAACTTAGCTAGAAATGCCGCCTGATCAGGGACTACACCGGTGTACAGATTACCTATAGTCTGGTCAACCTAGCTAGATATGCCGGCTGCTCAGGGACTACACCGGTGTACAGATTACTGGTAGTCTGATTAACCCAACTAGATATGCCGACTGCTCAGGGACTACACTGGTGTACAAATTACCGATAGTCTGGTCAACCTAGCTAGATATTCCGGCTGCTTAGGGACTACACTGTTGTACATATTAGCGATTGTGTGGTCATTCCAAGTTTATAAGCATGCTGAGCAGGCATTACACTGGTCTACAATTTGGTGATATTCTCAGCAGCCTGTGTATATATGCAAGTTGATCAGGGACTATACTGATCTACCGATTGTCGATATTCTGATCAGCGTGGATTACTGCATTTATGACATTTTAATCCATTGTTTGCACCAAGGTGTGATACCCGGATGTTTATTGACAATTGAAGATTATACAGCAAGTACCTTACGAAATAGCCCACCAGTATAGCTCAATATCACACTGCGCTTCCCGGCTGTCTGATCAGGCCATACGCTGGTGGTCGTTGAGTCAATACAGCAATGTTTATTAGTAACAATCTGCTGAATGTATAAGTACAATACTTATTATGAGTAGGGTATACACTGGAAACATATGTTCTAAGGTCACTCTTCTTAACTGACGTCACAGTTTCGCACCTATAGTATGCAGCTACTGTTCATAAATTGGGAAAATATGCTGATTATGACAGGCAAGAGAGTAAGAAAACATGTTCATATTCGTCTTATGATAAGACAACATTATTTTTGCAATTATTAAAATATCCTTTGTTAATTTTTGTCACCATTTTAGCATTCAATTGTTGTTGCAGACGCGCGAAAATGTGTCAGCTAATGAAAACCCGACTTTTCAAATAATTCGACCAATGATAACTACGCTTCCAGCGGGAAGGAATTTCTGTCAGCCAATCAAAACTAGACATTGAGAAAATGTTCGTCCAATGAAAACCATACATTGAGCCTAAACCATGGTTTGAGCTCAAACTGTGGTTTAAGCTATCAGAAACCCTAGTTTGAGAGTCTAAACGGTTTTTTCTGCCGCCAAGTGCACAATAATTGCTCAAACCAGGGTTTAAGAAAACTACCGTTTGGGATCACGATTGGCAGTTTTTTTCTTAAACTGTGGTTTGGGTCCAAACTAGGGATTAGGCTTTTAATTCGATTACGACCTCAAACGGCAGTTTCTGGCCAAATGCACAATAATTGCTCAAACTGGGGTTTGAGAGCCTAAACCATGGTTTAGACTCTCAAACCCCAGTTTGAGAAATTATTGTGCATTTCAGTGCCGTTTGAGGTTGGGGTTTAGTGAATTATTGTGCATTTGGCGAGCCTAAACTAGGGTTTGGGCAGTCCAAACTGGGGTTTGAGCTCAAACCGTGGTTTAAGCTATCAGAAACCCTAGTTTGAGAGTCTAAACGGTGGTTTCTGCCGCCAAGTGCACAATAATTGCTCAAACCAGGGTTTAAGAAAACTACCGTTTGGGATCACGATTGGCAGTTTTTTCTTAAACTGTGGTTTGGGTCCAAACTAGGGTTTAGGCTTTTAATTCGATTACGACCTCAAACGGCAGTTTCTGGTCAAATGCACAATAATTGCTCAAACCCCACCTAAACCATGGTTTAGACTCTCAAACTGGGGGTTAGGGAATTATTGTGCATTTGGCGAGCCTAAACTATGGTTTGGGCAGTCTAAACTGGGGTTTGAGCTCAAACCGTGGTTTAAGCTACCAGAAACCCTAGTTTGAGATTACAAACGGTGGTTTCTGACGACAAGTGCACAATAATTGCTCAAACCAGGGTTTAAGAAAACTACCATTTGGGATCTCAAATGGCAGTTAGTTTGAGCTCCAAACCATGGTTTAAGGAATTATTGTGCATTTGGCTTGCCATAACTGTTGAGATTTCCAAACAAATTTATGGCTCAGGTGAGCTATAGTTACCGCAATGTGTCCGTCCGTCCGTCCGTCCGTCCGTCCGTCCGTCCGTCCGTCGTCCGTCGTCGTCCGTCCGTGAACATTTTCAAACGTCTTCTCCTCGGTAACCATTGGACCTATAGTCACCAAACTTCATGGTCATGGTCCTTAGGTTGGGGGATTACAAAATTGTTAAAATGACGTCATTACGTAATCCAAGATGGCCGACGTCTAAAAATAGAACAAATTATATTCTTCAAAAATTTTCTTCTCAAGAACCGCTAACCGGATTTCGACATAGCTTGGTAGGAATGATCAATGTACAATGCTCTTTCAAATTTGTTAAATTTTGACTCCGTGGTCAAAAATGGGCATGGCCCTTGGGGTCAAATTGGGGTCAAATTTTATTTTTGACCGAATATGGTCATGTCATATATCAAATCGAAGGTATCAACGAGGCGATCACTCTGGTGCATTTTTCGTCGAAATCAGATGGTTATGTCATCAAAGATGGCCGCCGAAAGGTCAAAAGGTCGTTATTTTATTAGAGATTTCAAAATTCTTCTTCACATGAACCGCTTGGCCCATGGTAGACAAACTTAAAAGTTATGGTCCATAGGTGAAGCCTTTCCAGATTTGTTAAAACGGAGGTCGTCGCTAATCCAAGATGGCCGCCGTCTAAAAATAGCACAAATTCTTAAAAAATCTTCTTCTCATGAACCGCCAGCCGGATTTCGACGAAACTTGGTAGGAATGATCGATGTAGAATGCTCTTTCGAAGGTTTTAAAATGGTGACCCTGGGGTCAAAAATGGGCGTGGCCCGTGGGGTCAAATTGGGGTCAAATATTATGTTTGACCGAATATGCTCATGTCATATATCAAATTGAAGGTATCGATGAGGAGATTGCTCTGGTACAATATTTGTCGGAATCGGATGATTATGTCATCCATGATGGCCGCCAAAAGGTCCATTTATTCAAGATTTTGTACGTCTTTTTCTCAGGAACCACATGGCCGATGCTGGCCAAACTTCATAGTAAGTTAAGATCCTTGGGTGAAGCATTTTTAGATTTGGTAAAATGAGAGTCATCGCTTAATCCAAGATGACCGCCATCTAAAAATAGCACAATTGTTTTAAAACACATGAACTCAATGTCACATTCTCCTCTGGTGTTCATGGAGTCAGGTGAGCGAATTAGGGCCATCATGGCCCTCTTGTTATTTGACAATACATGTTGGTCACATAAACTACTATCTATTCCACGTTTTGCTGCCGACAAACTTTTGGCTATTAATCACATTAAATCTAAACAATATTTAAATGTAAGTACTTTTTCATCAATAACAAAAAAAGTCACCCTCCCCAATTTTTTTTATTTGAGGAAATTCCGTAAAATATTGATTGCGAACAAACGATTTTCCTACATCCCTGTATGGGAATTTAACATGGGGCGAAAAAGAGGAGGAGGCTGACCAGGAGGGTCGAAATTTTTTTTTTTTGGAAAATTGACTTCGAAACTTGGTTCGATAGCTTTAGTCGAGTAGGCACTCCTATGTGTTCCATAGTGAACCTAGACATTATGTTTCCTTTTATTGTTGTTTCATCTTTATATGGTTCCCTAGAACAAATTTAGCTTTGTTGCCCAAATGGCAAGGCATTTGGGCAACTCTTGCAATTTGCATAAATCCAAGATGGCCGTCAGTCGCCATTTTCAAAATTTTACGACAAAACTAATTGTCATATAATGATGTATTATACATTTTGTTATTTGTTTTGGGGTATCTAGAATCGTTTTACGATGTTATATTTACGTTTTAAGGCTAATGGAATGTTTTATCTAACTTTTCTACATCCAAAATCCTATTGTTGTCGCTATTTTAACAACACAACTGAATTAAATACTTGAAATAAGTGAGAATTCATAGTCACACAACATTGTGAACACTTGAGATATGATTTGAGAATAATTCTTCTAAATTCATGACACTGCTGATCTGACGCTCATAATAGGGGTACGTGTAATGAAAGTATGCATGTCAATTGCTGAAATTTAGGTACCGTGCCTGGCTACGAACCATGTTACATTTGTTATTTGTGAGTTATTGTACACCGTAAAGGTAATTTACTTAACAAACATCACAGTCAAGAGATCTCAGTCCATGATATAACCGAATTCCAGAGACATCCAGCAGGCATTATTGACGATGGCAGCAGTAATCCTGTATCCGTAGTGTTATGATCCCTCGTCTTATATACAAGCAGACTAAAACATACGATGAATACTCTATGAATTCCTCTTTTTACACTATACTGGTCCTAAAAAGAGCATCAAAACTAGCGGGGAATAGCTACACTGAGGTAGTTGACCGCCAGGCAGTCTAACAGCTGTCACCGAAAAAGAAGTCACGTGGCTTAGCTGTCTCAGTCTGTATCCAGGCTAGCAAACTAGCCAGGTGTGACGGTGTACTCAAAGGTGCGACCTCCTACATGTTTGGGCTTATGATTGATGCCCCCCCACCCACCCAGATACTATTCTCACAACACTTGCGTACATGCTGGTATCAGCCAAAGCAATTCCAGAATGTCATTCATCCCTGAGGAATGCATATTATATGGTCATTCAACAGCTGTATTGCAAAATTAATGAAGGGATCAGCTTTTGAAACGTATATTGCTGCCGCATACCGTGGCCTGACAGGTATACATAACGGTAAGTCCTGGATGAAACACATGAGGGCATTCCGTAGTAACCCAACAGCGGCTTTATTGAGGCGGTTTCTATCTACAGGCCCAAAGCCATTGGAGCAGATAGATCAGTATCTGGAATCTGCTCGCCTCCACCTGACTGGTCATCACTGGGTAGATAGTTTCCTTCTCCCGACACTCATTGTCCACCAATCTGAGCGTACTGTGAGAGAAGCAGATATCTATTTCATGGAACGCATGCTGACACTATTCTGGAGATGCGTTCACTTGATACTGAAACGGAGTCTCAGCTGACCAATTTGGAGAACAGACTGCTATCAAGATAGGAAAATGGTCTCTCAAAGGCATTAATTTATCTCCTGAACTTGTTAGTGAGTGGATCGACAACTTCCCCATTACCATACATGTGTCTGACAATGTTAACTGTATATAGTATGCTAACTCATGCGATCAGTCCACACAGACACAGCACAAGGAGGAGATGAAGCATCGCCGTATATTGGATGCAGATGACGTGGCTTTTGTTGAAGCAGAGGTGGAGAAATATCCTCATCCACTGAAAATCCACCGTCCTGTACAATCCTGTCACAGGCCAAATTGCCATTGCTGAAGTGAATGTGGCTGATTCTGTCGATATTGGACAAGTATTGGACAGCAAATGCATCGACAGTCTCCCATGCGGATTCTATGACCCTATCAGACAAGAGCAAAAACATAGTGCCAGTCATCGACATTGAAACCATTTTTCTACGTCTTCTGTTGATCGTTCAACGGAGGCAGCTGGAACTTGGGCCACTGTTCCACTGTGAACTTTGTGCTGTACCACAATTGCTTATCGACGAGCAGGGTTGCCTCCACAAAGGCAATACATCGGCGCTAACAAAGCTTCTCGGTGTTGCTGAGATCTCACCCACAGCTGCTGAGATAGTCATTGTGTACGTTCAGCAGCTATTATATCGCATAGTGTGGCTTCATGGCGGTAGACCTTCAGATCTGATTCCATAAGATGTCGTTGAAAGTATCAAGAAATATCTGCCAAAAATCATTAGAGAATGCGGCGAGCTGGTGAATAACTAATCAACTACGATCTCTCTATCACCAGTCCTCTGTCCAAAAGAGATTTAATTTTGACGAACAAGAATAACAAGATGGGACTGGTGAGTGTTGTGTCCAAGTTCTCCATAAGAGAGTAGATAACCATGGAGAATCTGGACGACGGTATGATTAGCCATGATGATATAGTATGTCCTTGCGGATGCAAACCCAAGGCAAAAACGTTATCCGCATACTTAGTGATGACACATGTGTGTTTGTCCTACTGGTTATTGGGTTTATCGAGAGAAGCTACAATGCATGGTGCATATGGAGAGATGGGACTGGACAGTGTTAGATAGTAACGCCACTTGTACTGAGCTAGGTCCCAAATGTTTGGAATTACTGAGCATGCACGCCATCAGTGAGTGTGACACTCCATCATACCCATATGACAAAGGCAAGGATAAAGCACTGAATACGTTGCTTAGTGCAGAATTTTTAGACTTGGTTGATGTGTTAGGCGAGCGAATTTGGTGCCACCACCGCAATGGTTTTCCTCATAGCTCTGTTTGGTTTGCCACCGGGAACTTCAATAGAAGCTTCCCGCACCAAACTTTTTTCCAGAAAGAAGAAATGTCCTAAAATGAAGGTGCTGCCTCCAACTCCGACAATATGCTCATGCACACGCGACGTGCCCATCTTCAGGTAATGTTATGGAATGCGGCAAACCAACAAGACCCATCAAACGAGTCGAATGACATCACCATCTTGGGAGATGCGTGGTGGGGTTCCAGTTCCTGCCACTCATCAAGGTGAACCCACTCCACCACAGTTGAATCATGTACTTAATTTTCAGTGAAAAGCACATGGAAAGATGTGCATGTCTTGTGGGTCCTATAAAGAAGATATTTCATGTACATCATACTGCAACCGTTCTAGCGAGGATGGTTGCTGCAATCCGCATAATAAGAGGGAATCTGAAATTGGAGGCAGGTGATACGACAGGGGATGTTGAGGAAGTTGTTGAGGCAGATGATGTTGAAGATGATTTTGAGGACTGTATTCGGGAGGATGGTGATATTTGTAATGGCGCATTCTTTGGTGTACCTGACATTGAGTATATGATTGATGAATGGAAGTAAAAAATAAAGCGTAATGGCATACATTAATATGTATTATGCATATTAATGTATACCAGTGCGCTGACGTTTTCTTTATCTTATCTGATAAATATAATCTAAGTATTATCATATGAGTAAGGATATGTTTATAAATGTAGGTTGGAACTGTTGACAAAAAATCATATCATTCCAGAATAATTTATAAAGTGCCATATATTCTGAACCGGTTCATGTTCTGTCAAATATAATCGCTCATTATACCCCCCGCAACGAGTTGTGGGAGTATACTGGGGTCAGGTTGTCCGTCCGGGCCAACGTCTAGGGGTTTGAGAGCTTAGGGACGTGGTTAGGAACAAAATATTCCTTTGTAATATTCCGTAAGCTCATAAACTCTATTGTTGTTTAGGGGCTTTTTCTTTGTTCTTCAAACAATGGAAAAACCCCATTAACCCAAAACGTTGGAACGTCCGTCCGTCCGTCCGTCCGTCCGTCCGTCCGTCCGTCCGTCCGTCCGTCCGTCCGTCGTCCGTCCGTCCGTCCGTCCGTCCGTCTGTCCGGGCACACATACAGGGTCTTAGGTGGTTAGAGGCGTGGCCTAAGACAAAAGAATACAATAGATTTATTCCGTTGACCACTTAAGCCTATTGTTCCTTAGGTGGTCATTCCTTTGATCTTTTATATAGTAAAAACCACCTAAGGGATGTCACGTAAGGACGTCCGTCCGTGCGTGCGTCCGTAAAATTAACATCAGAGAAATAGTGTTATAACTTCTATTTCCTTCAACTAAAATGCTTAATATTTCACACATGTATTCCTGTAAGGCTCTACTACCATGCTGTGCCAAATCCACGACCGTCCAACCCCCGCTGATCCCAATATCAAGGTCAAATATTTAGTCTCTTTACAACACTTAACATCAGAGAAATATGTTATAACTTCTATTTCCTTCATCTGAAATGCTTACTATTTAACACATGCATTCCTGTAAGGCTCTATTACCATGCTGTGCCAAATCCACGACCGTTCCACCCCCGCTGATCCAAAGGTCAAGGTCAAATACATAGTCTCTTTACAAAAGTTAACATCGGAGAAATATGTTACAACTTCTATTTTCATCTAAAATGCTTAATCTTTCACACATGCATTCCTGTAAGGCTTTAGTACCATGCTGTGCCAAATCCACGACCGTCTAACCCCCGTTGATCCCAAGGTCAAGGTCAAATACTTAGTCTCTTTACAAAACTTAACATCAGAGAAATATGTTATAACATATATTTCTTTCATTGAAAATATTCTTAATATTTCACTCGTGCATTCCTCTAAGGTTGTACTATCATGCTGTGACAAATCTAAGACCGTCCAACCCCCACTGATCCCAATGTCAAGGTCACATACTTAGTCTCTTTGCAAAACTTAACATCAGAGAAATATGTTATAACTTCTACTTCTTTCATCGAAAATTCTTAATATTTCATGCATGCATTCCTCTAAGGCTGTACTATCATGCTGTGACAAATTCCCGCTGATCTCGTGGTCAAGGTCACATACTTAGTTTCTTTACGAAACTTACCATCAGAGAAATTGGTTATAACTTCTATTTCCTTGCTCGGATCAACTTCACATTTCACACACGCATTGCTCCAATGGATCTCTACCACCGTGTGACAAATTCACTTGGAAAATGTTTACATATTTAGGGGCACCTGGGCCCACGCGCAGGGGTATTCCGTAAGCCTCGCTTACTGACCAATCTAGTCGCATTAATCTTTACACAATTACTTCATAGAGTAATTGTAGTTGCAAATAAATATGATTGTCATGGTTCATAACAATGTTTGCAATAAACAGTTGTCATTGAAATTACTTTTTTTACTAGACATTTTCATCATTTTGCATAAAAATGTAATATTTGACCCTACAATTACCTCTAGACCCTTATGATGACATCCAACTAACCATATTATTGCAGAAAACGGCTATACGTATACGAAAACCTATATAAAGATATATCAAACATCATTGTATGACAAGTAGGTAAAAGGTTAGATTTTCAAAATGGCGACTGGCGGCCATCTTGGATTTATGCAAATTGTGAGATTTGCCCAAAGTTGCCGCTTGGGCAACAAAGCTAAAATTGCTGTATATATCTGTCCGAGTATGAATCAAGAAAAAAAGTTTATAGGAAACACAATGTCTAGGTTCACAAAATGACTACTTGGAAAAGTTAGATTTTGAAAATCGATCCAGAAATAAAAAAAATTAAAAAAATTTTTGGTTAGCCCCCATGTTAAGTTTCCATAGTAAAATCGTTTTTTCGCAATAAAATCAATATTTGATGGAATTTTATCAAATAATTTATTTTGGGAAGAGTGACTTTTGTGTTATTGATGTAAAAGTACTTAAGCCATCCCTATGTTATACTCAGTATATACAGAAATCTGTCATACATATTAAGTCACAACCTCTAACGTTAATATTCAACAATGTGTCACTTTTGTCTTTCGTCATATTGCGATGGCGAAAAACTCGTAAAGTATGGCAACGTGCCCGGCGTATTGGGTTCTGATCAATCGCGCGAGTTAGGGCACGTGACCATGTCGTACTCCAGCTAAACATTGTCGATCGAATACGTCGATGCCATGTCAGTGGGTATGAGAACTCGGCCGTAGTCGTTGAACGTTAGTTCGTATTCGAGGCGGTCGGCCAAAGCGCTCTGATAGTAGGGCATGTGGCTCTCCAGCAACTCAAAGTCGAGCGGGATGTAAAAGCGGTTGCCGTAAGCGGCCGCGATCGCGTTGTCGCTCGCGACGTTATCTACCTTGTCACCAGCCCCGATTCTAAGTCTGGTTACGTTCCTATTTCGGCTGGTGTCAATACCCTGATAGACCGCGTTTTCGCGCTCTTGCGCTGTCTTCCACATGTATTGGTGACAATGGTAGACGTCGCTGTCGTCGATCGACATCACCTCATTACCAGAAATCTTTATCGTGGTCTTCTTGACGATGGCGCGACCCAGGTTCTGAACGATGGTTCGGTCCGCGTCTGTCGACGTCAGCAAATATAGTGAAAGCGAAGCGAACAGTGCCCGGCACAATGATGTCGTTAGCTCCGAGGTTGGGGAAGCGGGCCAAGAGCTGCTGGTTCTGGTCGATCGTCGAGGGGTTGTTCGTAATAACGATGCTCTGTCTCACACCTTTCGCCCCGTAGGGGCTCTCGCTGTCTGCGGTATGGATTGAGTTTGCCCCCGTATTGACTCGAAGACATATTTTCGATGAAACTCTATTAAACCCGTATGTTTTTTTGTTCAATACATCGAAACGATGGCTGGTCACGACATTAACATGGACGAATTCGATCTCACTACGGGCGACCGAGACGATTACCTCGATGATGATGGTGAAACGCCCTTCATAGAGACTTTAGCCGGCGAGGAAACAGGTGGCGCTACCAACACTGTTGCTCTAATTCGCGAATTACTCGAGTCAGCTGTAAACGACTACTACAATAATTTTGCGCGACTACTCCAAGTTCGAACTGGATCTGTCCGGTAGGTTACGACTAAAAGCATCAAATGTCCCAACGTCAACATGAGGACCGGAAAACCCCTAGCGCTGAACACCATTGCCGGAAACCGGGGCGGTGGCCAAATCATAAGGGACGAACTAGGATTCGTATATTGGAAGAGTGGTAAAACAATTATGCCCGCCCGCGCTGTAGAGACCATACAGTCTAGACCGCCGACGAAATAGAAACGGTCGAGCTCCGCGTGGTCCCGCGTGTAGCCACCGACGCTATTCGCACAATGGAGATCGGCGAAAACGATATAGACGGAAATATTCAGCGCGATGGATGACCCACCGTTAAACCTTCGAGAACTCCGGGGACTCGATAAGGCTATGCAAACAGTCCGGGGCGAACTGGTCCTTAACCTCTCCAAACTCAAGGCGCTGGATGAACATACTGGAGGAAGCCCGTGATGATAGAGAAGCTATCGAGCAGATCACCGAACGGCTGCGGTCGTTGCGAGATGAAAGAGAAGTTCGCTTGGTGGCTGCCTCGACTAACCGTGAGGCGCTCCTCACCCAAATAAGTCGCATCCGCGAAACAATCTCGAGGGTCCTGCGCGAGGACACGACACTCGGTGAGCGTCTTCGTACTCTGTTCAGAGAGCATCCTCACAGCTCTCGACATGACTATATGAACCCTAGTTCTAGCTATCACGGGTGGTGGTGGTGCGGCGGCTGCGTCCGCGCCATCACCCGCGCCGGTAAAAAAACAACTAAAAGCCCTCGCCAGTCTCCTGGCTAAAGTAGCCGGGAAGGCGGCTGCCGCGCTGCCTGTGTTGATTGGGGATCGCGTCTCCTTCTTGTTATCTATATTATCAAAAACGGCCGGATGGCTCGCCAAGAATGCTTGGGCTTTAATCGTCGCGATCGCCGGTCTCCTACTATTGGCCGCCCGAGAGTTCTTAAAACCAAAGAGCGAATAGTCCGACCGTCACGAGGGCGACGACGAGCCCTAATTTCTAAGCCTCGTGTGCTGTGACACTAGTTCCGAAGGAACTTGTTGGTGCATCAAGTCCTATTGCACCAGTTGGAACAACGGTGGAACTTGCTGTGACACTAGTTCCGAAGGAACTTGCTGTTGCGGGTGCTTGCGGTTTTATGAAATCGGTTCCATGTGAGATGGGCTTGATGATATCCGCGTTCACGTTCCCGTTGTGGCCGATCTTTTGTTTAACGGTGGCGATTACGATCTGATTATTGTAACCGTCAACCCGGTCGTCTCGTAGTATATTGCTCGACGCCATATACAGACCTATTCCAAATACATAGTCTACTGGGGTGCCGGCATACTGCAAAACGTCATGATACCGCTGGATCGCTGCCGGGAGGTCCAGCGGAGATGAGATGGTGTCCTCGACATTTGCCAAGAATTGTTTCTGGGTATTGAACGCCGTTCCCGTGCCCAGTATAGCACTGTGCGCTTGCGCCTGTGCCCCGAGGATGGCCCAGACGTATGTGCGAATGGAGTCGTTGAGGCGAGGAACCCTGGCCTGCATGAACCTCAGACACTTATCTAACATAAATGTACCCCACGCGTCCTGGATGATGTGGTCGCTGGTGTGATCGTGCCTAAGATCCGTCTGCGTCCAAATCCCGTAGCCCCGAATGAGAACGTCCCCGAGGCCAGTGCTGCTAGGAAATGCTTTCTGGCGCCAATTCGCGTCTTTTGGAACCCCAAATTCGTTACACAGGCTTTCGAACGCCCTACGGTCGCATGCGCTGGAAATGGGATTACAGCCGTCGTTCTGCGGCAGAGAGATTTTCTGTGTAGTGTAGTACGCGTGAAATGGTCCTGAGAGGAAACCCCATATCCGGCTGTTGCACACCATACGGCGAAGTTGAGCTGATTCCACCCGTTCACTGCCTCCATGGTAGTAATCTTGGGCAGCCTATATTGTTCAAAGATGTCGGGGAAGTTGGTTTGAAAGCCTGTTCCGCCGCGAACTTGGATAGTGGGGTGCACTAGCCGGGGAGCGCCCGAGTAGTGGGATAGACCCCGCCGACGACGTACTTTGCATCAGAATTAAAGCCAAACGCCTTGGTATTCATGGATATCAAAAAGCTTGTTGGTCGAGCCAGCCTCGCAATCCCGAAAGCCACCGGACTCGCGACCTTGACCGTCGAGCGCTCCAACCAGGTAAGGATCACACCGACGTTGGCCTTACAGCTCGGATTTACAACAACATACCCTTCTGACAATAAGGGATGGTTTGAGCCGGGTAAGCACGTCGGCGACATCCCAGTGAACTTTGCCTCCACGAAAACTCTCAGGGTGCACCTGGATCAGCTGAACACATCGTACAACACGTTAGACGGAGCCCCCAGCACTCTCCTTAAGGTCGTGCACGCCAGAGACTGTTTCTATGGTAAGACCCTGACCTTAGACTTCCCAACCCCCGAGATGAAACGTTTGGAATCTGGTCACATCCATGAATTGAAGATCTCTATTCTAGATGAAAAAGCGCAAGAGTTGATGAACGATTACCCGATTTCGATCGTTCTCGAAATAACCGATTAAACATAATATATATATTTATATATTAATCATGAGCATGTACGCCCATGTAGTTCCAGCGCAGAACAGGACGTTCCCGTTGCGGGCGCAGCCAGTAACGACGCAGGCTCGCAGAGACGCCACTACGGCGATTGCACACGTGCAGCGGTTGCAAGCTCAAAAGCCCGTCATAACAGTTTGGGCCGAGGAGCGGGGTTCACTGAACGCGGGTAGCCACGAATATTCATTCGGCTCCAACGCGAGCGACATATATGGGGATACACCATGGCAGCGTCCGAGACGGTTCTGCGAATAGCGGTCTGCTCGGAGCAACTTTCGCGGACACGCTGCTACCGAAGTCCGAGTGAATCTCGTCCTAAACGGGGTAGAGCAGAAGTCTGGCATCACCAAGCACGCGGGGCAGAGGTCTGGGTTTACGATATTCGATGATGACACTGCAATTAAAGTTTCCGCCGGTAGATTTATCAAGCTTATCAAGCTAGTTCCTCCACTGTTGTGACACTGTTAATAGAACTTGATTTATGATGAATGACGAGAAACTATATCCGCACTTGCCTTCCGGGACGGCTGACCCGGCATCCTTTAGGTTTGACCAGGATCTTCGAGATACAACAGATTCTCCAGCATGAGGGAGAGACGTGTCATGCAAAGAAATATAGGCGGGCAGTCAACGTTGTCGAGGGGGTGAACACCACGCTAGCCTCAACTTCCGTTGTGAGCGGGATGGGGAGTGTGTCTTTATTGTCAACAGTCGTCGCCGCGCCGATCGAGGTGACATTGAGTGCGACAGGGGCAGGCCTGCTTTGCATGTTGAGCAGACTCGTAGCCCGCAAGCTCGAGGCCAAGAGTCATAAACACGACCGAATAGCGATTCTCGCGAGGTCTAAGAAAAACAGTATCGACGTGATCGTGTCGAAAGCGATAGCCGACAACGATATATCAGATAGCGAGTTCAAACTGGTCGTCGAAGAGGTGGCCAGGTACCAGGAGTTAAAGGGAGCGATCCGGTCCAAGGCCCGACCACAAATTCTCGCGGACGAAGACGTAAAACAACTCGTCATGGAGGGGAGGGCCGACGAGACAAAAAATCTCCTCGCCCGTCTCGGGACGTGATATGCTTATTCGCGTGTCTGCAGCGGCAGGAGATTCCACCACCATACAGTCCAGCAGTTCCGTCGGCGCCGTCATACGGAACATAAAACTTGTTCGGGTCCCCGTTACACCACCGCGGTTACGGCACTCATCGACCACCATACATATCGCTTAAAGATGAGTAATACACCAGCGGGTTATCGCCATATATATATAGCGCATCTCGATACTTTGTCGCATGTGTTTAAACCAATACACGAAACAAGTGGTTACGTATCGCTTAAAGCTGTGTAATACACCGGCGAATTAGCGCCATATATATAGCGTGTCTCGATACTTTATCGCATGTGATTAAACCAATACACGAAACAAGTACACTGCCTTGGTTACGTATCGCTTAAAGCTGTGTAATACACCAGCGAGTTAGCGCCATATATATATAGCGTGTCTCTATACTTTGTCGCATGTGGTTTAAAATTAAACGTATACACGAAACCTCGAAATACACTGCTATAAATACACACATGTTCATAACCCGTGTAGTTGGAACATTGTCGTCTACTGATATAAACAGGTGTCCCATTTATATATGACCAGCTTATTTTTTCTTGTGGGTGCCCCCGATATAGGCAAGCGGTTGTCGGATAAGGTAAACAACAGCATGACAGCGGTGGTTTGTGAACAGCCGAGTATTTCGCTAATCAATATTGCACAACACTAGGTAGTGTTTATGTATATATTCAGGTTTATGCCTTGGTGGTTGTGTGGACTAAGGCGCCGCGCTACGGAGACGTGGGTTGTGAGTTCGCGCCGCGGCTGTACCATAATTTTTTTAACTTCTGGCCTTACAAACCGAGATCGCCGTCCGGCTGTTAAGGTCAACAACAGCATGACTTACGTGACTTATCAAAACTACAAATCAGATCGGTTCTATCTTTCTAACTGACTTTCTGATTTGAATGATTACTAAACGATAATACTTGCGAGCACGTAATTCCTTGCTAACCAGTCGATGCGTAGCGCGAGTGCCACCGCATGGTGGACTCGGATCTGGTCCCTACCCCGCAATGCCGACATGGGCGAGGCGAAACGGACCCTCTTCTCATCCATGCCTGGTGATACTTGCAATACTCGTAAATACCGGTACGATGACATCTCTCGTGACTACCTGTCTTCAACCACGCACAATTATGCATAACTCGAACAATTCTGTGATTATATATACTGAGTATAACCAATGGATAACTTATCTCTAACACGACATCAGAGGTTGTGTCTTGATATGTATGACAGATTGTTGTATATACTGAGTATAACATAGGGATGGCTTATCTCTTACATGATGTCAGAGGTGGTGACATCACGTCTCATTGTTAACTTCTTATCCAGTCGAGGAAGTATGTGGTCTCGTGGTTGCTGAAAAAGATTTTCCACTCTTCTCATTCATACCGTGCGAACAGTTGGGGGAAATCCAAGTTGTATATGGGAGTCAAAAATGATACCACTTCCTGATGGGAGGCACCTCGCGTGAGTAGCATGTGGTTTCCAGAGGGAGGTGGTATCATTTTGACTCCCATATACTACTAAATTTAATGGGTTTAATAGCCAAAATTTCGTCGGCAGAAAAATGTGGAACAGACAGTATAAGCCGTCAGCCAGAAAGGGAAATTTAACATGGGGCGAAAAAAGATGAGGAGGCTGACCAGGAGGGTCGAAAAAATTATTTTTTTGGAAATTGACTCGGAAACTTGGTTCGATAGCTTGGAAATGATGTAACTAAGAAAATAAAAGTTAGATTTTGAAAATCGGTCCACATATAAAAAAAATTTGTTTAGCCCCCTGTTAAATTTCCATAGGAAAATCGTTTTTTCGCAATAAAATCAATATTTGATGGAATTTTATCCCCCCCCACCTCACCCTGTGGGATTTTTGCAGACATATTGTTTTCTGATTTAATTACGAGTACGAGTTCTATGCCGTATGTCTGCGCTCTGTAACCCGCTGGATGAATGTTTGGCACCATTTTGAAGTATACCACCCTCAGACTTTTCGCAATTTTGAAAAATCACATTTTTCATTGAAAATCTACTGTGTTTCATCATTAGAAACAACTGATATGGCAGTTTTGTATGTTTTCTGATGTGTTCATAAATATACAATGGAATAATGTTCAAATAAATAATATCTGCTAATTCAGATGAAGAATTTTGCACGTTTTGTTACCCCACCCACTGAATTTCAATGGCAAAACACCTACTTTAATAACTCCATAAAAGTATGTTACTTTTGTATTTTCTTCATGTCAATGGTACCTAGTAGTGTTCATTAGACATGTTAATTGCATATATTCCGATTATCTGATGTCTGCAGTCTATGATACAATGTTAAAAACAAAGTATTTTTCACCATTCACCACCTACACATTTTACAATGGGAATTTTACATGTAATGAATTTCATTTATGATATGCACTGTCACTTACTTATAAATTGTTAAATGCATATGCAACTACATAGGCACTACTGATAGCTATCAGTGCACACTTCAGATACAGTGTGTCCGACTGTTCGTCCGTCTGTCCGTCCGCTTCGCGTTTTCTTAGTGATGGTAACAACTACGCTATATGTCTCATTATGCAAATCTCTTTCCGTGTCTATTAATTGTATCAATGGTAATTGTACTTACTAATGTTTGCAATATATAGTGAATGCCCATATTCTAATTGCATAGTGCAATGTTGAAACAAAGTAGTTTTAACTATATATTCCTCACCCACTGAATTTTCAATGACCATTTTACATGTAATATTTGTTCTTACTTTATGCGCTGCCATATACTTATGAACATGTAACTACTAACACCTGTATATATGTATGTGGCTGTGACTGGAGCAATTGTGATTATGTGTTTTGTGACCAGTGTAGATCCCTATCAGCCTGTGTATGCGCTCAGTCTGTTCAGTATCTGCACTGTTCGCCATTCCATCAGTGAAACACCCATCATGCTTCTAACAAGCATAATATATCGTTATCAGGGTACAGAAGTGTGCTATGTGATCAGGAGCCACACTGGTCGCAAATCCCGTGAGCCCCATTTCTCCCGTCACAGTCACATATTAGTTATCCACACGCATTTCAGAACCAGAATGAATGTCTGTTCGTCTTTCTATATGTCCATTTCCTATTTAGGTAACCAAGACAATTACCATGTTTACTATGTTGTGTATTCCAGCATAAACGTCTCTGATACATATACGCATTACTCTCAGTTGTTGACAGGCCTTTACACACCATTAAGTAAAATAAATAAATAAATAAAATTATTACTGTCAATATTATAGGTCGTATGTACTACGTTTTGCAAATTGGATATAGAAAATATACCTTTTCTACCATGCTGAATGGATGAGTTGTAGCACATATTACTCCATGTATGACACAGTAAATACTAAAATAAGGAACATTAAGATAGCTATAAATAATACGAGCAAGCTGAGCTGGAGTAAAGCAGGACAAATATATTGTTATACACTTTCAAGATGACAGCCAGCAAGTAAATGAGTTTGTGTGACATAAACATAAAAGTAGGTAGTAGAACCGATGAAACTGAGATACATCCCGGTTCCACATAATGTACACACTAGTTATCGTCCATTCCAATAATATTCCATCAACCCATTCCGAGTCATCATCAGGAATAGGATTCAAATATGTAGTTGGCATATGTACTTATAAAATCATGTCTGTAGTAAACATGTATGACTTGTAGAACTACTGAAATACAGTATGTGTCATACGAAAACGTGTGTGTTCCAATGTGTATGACCGTCATCAATTACCAGTGTAAGTGCACACCAGTGCATGCATCATGGCCATTGCCTAATACATGCAGGTATATTGCTCCAGTAGTATTATTTAAGAGGCACCCATGACAATATTGTATTTTGTAAGTGAGGCGTTGTAAGTAAATATTTAACCATGATTTCATAATATTTACATTTGATAAACCTGTAAGGTTGATATACCATTTCATATTTTTCATATAAACAAAGACATTGAAGGTGCATAGTCTTTCTGAAAGCATGCATATGCTCATCAAATATATCCACTATATTCATATGGCTGTTATGTACGCATGCATACACTATTTTGTTCAATATGTTTCAACATTTAGTGTTCTTAATTATAGCACACGTGTTATTCTATACCTGTTGTGTCAAATTACCAATATTTATTATATATACAAACCAATACAAGTATGTATGTAGTCTGAAAAAGCGATTCCGGGGTATTCAAACATCAATCTAGTCCAGTTTACGAAGTATGCACATCTACCACATGTAGCCACACACACTCATATGACCATCAATATACATTTAAATGCCCATGAATGATAACGTATCTCCATAACATATTATGCAATGTATCAAAATGTTCATCTAAACAATATCACGTAGCCTCCATCGAGTCACATTACATTTTGGATGTTACTATGCAATTGAACTATTGTCTACATGGCATTCTAACTATGTATGCAGTCGGTAAGGATCAGGTTTGTGGAAGGCGTTTTCTGCCGCATTGTACCACAGGTGTGTGTTTTGCTGGCTCTTTGGGGTCGTCTGAATATATATTTCTCTATTTGACAACAGGTGATGTCATTCTAATGATCAAACAACTCTATAATCATGTACCATTGAATCCGCATAACAATCCCAATGGTTGTGTTTCAAATGTATTACACCGCTGATGGACAATCATATTACATTACTATATCAACCAGATACATGTATTCGAGTGTATGTCATGGGCTAGCAGAGTTTGGTGTCATCGCAAGATGCGGGACCTCCTCGGGATAAGGGTATTATCAACTATTTTTAGAAATGTAAGATGTATTAAAAGTGTACAAATAGATTCGTAAATATCACATCTCCTAATTGCAAAAGCGACCATGTTGATGGTCATCTTGAAACTGATCGACAGTCATGGTGACACTGTATATGGTTAGGTTTTTGGTGTATTTCAATAATAATTAATTAGAAGAATGAATACAGCACCTGTAGTGGTTAATGTAGAACTGATTACATCGGTGACTGCATGAATTACATATCGTTACCATGTATTGTATTTATTTTCCAATCCAACTCACGAGCAAGGGTTAATTTAAATTATTGTCACATGTGAAGACATATGCAGGATGCTTAATGTGGGATAAAGCCATGCATGTTTGCAATAAGCATACCCATGTCATTCATCATACCATACTACATACTGCCTTGGCCAATGATCATCAATTCATGCTCGCTTAATTGTCAGAAGTGTGCTCGTTAGCGATAACAGCATTGTATTCCTTGTCAACAGTCAATCCATTTTAGACACACTTTGAAACAGTTCTTCAATACTCAAACTGATTGAAATACATCCGTATTTGTCTTTGAAAATAGGCAGAATAAAACACTCTATACATTTAGTACTAAACACATTGACCCGGCCTTAAATTACCTTAGTTGTTGATAGGCCGTTAAACCCCAACAAACAAACAAACAAACAAACAAACAAACAAACAAACAAACAAACAAACAAACAAACAAACAAACAAACAAACAAACAAACAAACAAACAAACAAACACTCTATACATAATAATGTTAGTGTTGTTTAATTACTGAAAACTGCAGCTTCATCATCAATATTATTGAACATGTGATCATTTTGGCGGCCATTTTGAATATATATTATAGCATTGTATACCTGAATATGTATATGTTATCAAATGATTTGATTTGTATACCTCAAACTGGTATATATACATTTGATAGGTTTATAACAACTCCATACAGTAAAGACTAGAACAAAAGAATAACATTTTGGCGGCCATTTTGGCTGTTCTGACAATTGTGGAAGGCTATTGCATGTCTATCTCCTGTATTTTCAATGTATTTGTGAGGGAAAGCAATGTATATGTGTTTCAACTTTATGAATGTCTGTATATGTTCTTAACAGCACTCGACCCGCAGAAAAAATATTGTAAAACAGCCTATTTCGGCAGCAATTTTGAAATATATTGCCATTTACGGATGTAATTAAATGTAAGATGTATTCTAAATCATCTTACATTCAAATTGTGACTTCATTATAGCAATTTACCCGGTTAATATTGATCAGACTGAAAGTTAACAGTCCTTAATAAAACAATATAATACTGTTTGGCGGCCATCTTGTAAAATAACCGCCATTTGTTCATCCAGCGGCTTTTTGAGCGCAGACAACCAGGATTGATAGATAATAGACTACTGAATCCGAAAATCATACTCACCAAAAATCCAACATGGGGGGGGGGGGGGGGTGTTATTGCTGGCTCAAGGTCTAGTAGTGTGGTGAAAGAATATTGGATGTTTCGTGTTTAAGAGTAAGTGAACCTATATTGCCATGGATATGGATTCAGTGCAAGAAGTATGCCCTGAGGGAAAAGTAGCTTCTGGAACATCCATGTAAAATTAGAAAAAGCTAACTTTGGAATACATGGTTACGTTTTATAGCAATAGTATTTAGTGATATACGACGGAGACCTGCAGGGGACGTAGAATATTTTTTTATATTAATTCGTTCCCACGAAATAACAATTTGTTCCCTCAATTTAACAATTTGCTCCCACGAATTAACAATTCGTTCCCACAAATTAACAATTCGTTCCCACAAATTAACAATTTGTTCCCTTTGTTAATTCGTGGGAACAAATTGTTATATTATGGGAACGAATTGTTATTTCGAGGGAACGAATTGTTTAATTGAGGGCACGAATTGTTATACCGTGGGAACAAATTGTTAATTTGAGAGAACAAATTGTTATATCGTGGGAACGAATTATTAATTCAAGGGAAGGAATTGTTAAATTGAGGGAAGGAATTGTTAAATTGAGGGAACAAATTGTCATTTCGTGGGAGAGAATTGTTAATTCGAGGGAACGAATTGTTAACTTGAGGGAACGAATTGTTATTTTGTGGGAACGAATTAATACAAAAAAAAAATGTCCACTGCGGGGCTCCGTAATATACAACCAGTAAGTAGCAGTTAATGTGTATTGGAATGAAAGCCCAAACTACAAATGTTTCGCGTCGAAATATGCGCCTGATTCCAGACGATTCCCATTCAGCTACAATTAGAAGATCTGCATTAAAACATTTTCGTCTAGTAACTGGGCGAAGAAATCGAAATTTGCAACGGCTACTATACGAACCGTTTATAATGCGATGGCTCTATGTAGAGCTGAGTGGCATCTCGTCGGGAGACTGGTGCATTTTTCGACGTGAAACAGTTTACGCCTGGCAGAGTGCAGCACCAGTGGGAGTTACACATAAGAGTATGCGGAGGTCATTGCCGCTGGAGGAAGTGCAGGGAGACGCCACCATCCCGTTGGAGGAATTAACCCTTTCACCCCTATGTAACTGGAATGGATTTTGATATGTTAGTTTTGCAACTAATCCAATTGTCACAAAATGGTTTTCAGACGAGTCCATTTATGAAACGGTTATATTTTCAAATATGAAAATTACTTCGAGCCGGCCCATCTTGATCTGCACTCTGCATATTACGCTATTGCGGGTTTTCGTTTCAAATGGTTAAAGCCATTATAATTGTATGTGTATTCTAATCATTAATGCGAATATAATAATGCATGTGTCAAAAGTCACGCCATTGAAGCTTTATATTTGTTACAGATGTGACAAACGATTATCAAATTCACTGTCTGTTCTCGGTAACCTTCTGTCGTGCTCCATGTACCATGGTTGTACGCAGTGACACAGCACCGAATTTCGTATTTGTTCGGTCCGTCTTTTAAGCATCTCGACCCACATAGCCGCCGTCACATGGAGTCGCATTAGTATACCCTTTGGCAACGAGTTCATAGGTATACTGGACTCGTGTTAAACTTTAAAGGTACATGCCTACTCAGTAGGCACAAACTGTTCTTTATAGGAATTAAATAAGTGTATAATTGTGTCACTATTCCACCAGTTATAAAACTTACGAGTTCCCGCTGTACAAATATAATCATTTTTACTGATAGTGACGCGCTGTGGTATCCGGCTATTTTCATATGCAAATGAGGCATGCTATCTTTTAATTATTTATACTAATTAAATGCGTCACCTGAAAAAATAATATTTTCGACAGATATATAAAGTATGATAGGAAACGCGGTTATCGCCCATGATAGCAATGTGGACATTTACGTCCGATATCAAATGTATAATCATGGAGAATAGAGTGTTTATTTTGCTAGAAAATGTCTCCGGTGATGTCTCTGATATAAAGAACATGTTGTGCCTGCTGAGTGGGCATGCTTAGTTTCATTACTAGGATCTGCTTCATATTTCACACACGCATTTCTCCAATGGTCCTCTACCGCCCTGTTCAATCCGCCCCCGCCATGCCCAGTGTCAATGTCACATACTTGGTGGACTCGAAACCTTAACGTTCTGGTAAATGGCTTATAATTTCTGTTTCCCTGCTCGGATTTGCTTCACATTTAACACACGCATATTGCTCCTGTACCGTCCTGTGACAAATCCACGTTCGGGCCGCACCCGCTAAGCCCAGGGTCAAGGTCACATACGTGGTGCATTCGAAACCTTAACGCTCAGGTAAACATGGTAAATGGCGTATACGTTTTGTTTCCTTATATCACAGACGCATTGCTGCAATGGTCCTCTACCGCCCTGTGACAAATACGTTCGTTCGTGCCGCAGCCCAGGGTCAATGTCACATACTTGGTGAGTTCGAAACCTTAACGCTCTTGTAAATGGCTTAAAATGTATGTGTTCTTGCTCGGATCTGCTTCATATTTCACACACACATTTATCCAATGGTCCTCTACCGCCCTATGACGTTCGTGCCGCCCCATCTAAGCCCAGGGTTACTTGGGCCCGCGTGTGTGGGGGGTGTAAAGTAAGGGGGTGTGGGGGTCCTCCCCCAGGAAAATTTTAGATGCCAGATCGCCGCAGATGCGATTTCCTGACACCTAGGCCACGAAAAAAGTCATCCAACTATTCGAGTATTGTAGATTTTCGTATTTTTTTTTTTGCCGGGAGGGCAGCAGGGGGGCGGGGGGGGGGGGGTCCGGACCCCCTGGACCCCCCCCCTGTATCCGCGCCTGCAATAGTGAATTTTGTGATATTGTGAAATCTGAAATGTATGAACGTTTGCCATTTAAACACGTACGACACCTTTCTGGATGCTGTAATAAAAGGAGGCGAATTGGTAAGCCCTGGTGGAGTGAGGGCCTCACAGTTGCATGGAATAATGTTTGTTGTAAGGAAACATCCTGGTTGAGATGCTCTGATAAGAACAGGAAAGTGACACTGAAACTACAGTATGTTTTGGATTGAAAACTATTTGACCGATTGGTACAGCGAGCGAAACGAATATATTGGTACAAGTGTCAATCGGAGCTGTTAGCAGCAGTCGATACAGACCCAAACGTGTTTTGGAAAAATATTGGCAATGCTGTTATTGCTCAAGATAAGGTAAAGTGTATCCCTATGGAAGTGGTGCTTGACGATGGTCCTGTTTCAAATGACCTACATATTATTTTAGATAAATGGAAAAATGATTTTAGTTCTCTCCTGAATGTAACTGTTGATGATCATATAAGCGTCGAACCATATACATGTACACTACAACCAGGTAGTCAAATAAGCACCGCTTTATCTAACGACATTTCTTTGTTAGAGGTACGTCCAGCTATATTCCGAGCTAAAACAGGTAAAGCCTGTGGACCGGATGGAATACCATCAGATGTAATACGTAATGACACAGCAGTATCATTTCTGCATATTTTATTTAACATATGTCTACGGTCTTGAAAGGTCCCTTCCGATTGGGGGAAGGTATCATTAATCCTATACCGAAGTCAGGCACCATGGATCATAGAGACCCACTTTCATATAGGGGCATTACTCTATCCTCTACATTGTATAAATTGTATGCTTCGATTTTAAACGAGCGGTTGACTAACTGGGCTGACGCAAATGAGAAGTTAACGGAATACCAAAATGGGTTTAGGAAAAAGCGCAGTACGATTGATCATTTGTCTACACTTACAACAATCATTGAAACACGAAAAAAGAAACGTTTGTCTACGTTCTGCGCTTTCATTGACTTCAGAAAAGCATATGACTGTATAGATGGAAACATTTTATGGAAAAAGTTGATCAATATTGGTTTAACTGGCAAGATTTTTAATGCAGTCAAATCTCTATATTCATGTGTATCAGCCTGCGTACGGGTTAATGGGTTTGTCAGTGACTGGTTTAGTGTAACTTCCGGTTTGTGTCAGGGTTGTTCGTTATCACCACTCCTGTTCAACATGTTTATCAATGACTTGGCAATACGGATTAATGCCCTCGGAAAAGGTATACATATCGGTAATGAAAGAATATCTGTGTTATTATATGCTGATGATGTTGCGATTATTGCAGCTAGTGAAGTTGATCTACAATACATGTTGTACGAGTTAAATGGTTGGTGTAGCACGAAAAATATGAACATAAATCATGGAAAAAGTAATGTCGTTCATTTTAGACATAATGCTATGCCCAGAACGCGGACAGTATTTAAATGCGGAGATCACACTGTTGATGTTATTGACAAGTACAAATATCTTGACTTGATTTTGAATGAATTTCTCGATTATAATATCACCGCTAAAACGGTAGCACAGAGCGCTAGTAGGTCTTTGGGTCTTCTGATTGCAAAGTTTAAGAGAATGGGTGGAATGCCATACAGAGTTTATTCGAAATTATATGACTTGTATGGTCTGTTATATCTTATGGAGCTGCAATTTTGGGTACTAAACCATACTCGTGCATCGATGCTGTAAAGAACCGTGCAATAAGATTATTTCTAGGAACAGGTAAATATACCCCATTGGCGGGAGTGGCAGGTGACATGGGATGGGAACCACCTATCATAAAGCAATGGAAATGTATTGCACTTCACTGGTACCGGCTAACCCATATTGATTTGTTCTAGAATTGAGTACAAGGTATTTGCATGGGGTTCGGTACAAGGCAACACAAGGTGCAACAATTGGTGCTACACTGTTCAATGTAAGTGGGCTAATCTTGGTTTGGCCCATGATACTGTACATACCCTTTCTAGAAATGTATTAGTCAACGAAATTGTTAAGCGACTAATGGAAAGTTATACAGGCACCGAATGGTATTCCACTGTGAATAGAATGACTAGTTTACGGGGATATGGGGGTAACAAACTTAGGCGTTATAAACTGTTTAAGCAGACATGGCGGGTGGAAACATACTGTAAACTTGTGTTGCCTCGAACACACAGATCTGCTTTCGCTAAGTTTAGATGCGGCGTAGCCCCATTACGGTTGGAAACTGGTCGTTATGAACAACTGTCTATTGGCGATAGGGTTTGCCATTTTTGTATGACTCAAGTAGAAGATGAGTACCACGTACTGTTTAGCTGCCCTATATACAACGACATACGTATTGATCTATACGAAAAAGCATGTTCTATTGAACCACTGTTCGCTGAAATTTTTATTTGTGTTTGTATCCCTTTTAAGCTCGGTTGCATATTGGTATGTAGTCCTTTTAAAGTTTCAATAGAAACATATTATTCAAGTAATGTATTTTATGTATATGCTGAAATGTAATTGTAACTGCTCATTAAATGAGCCGTCTCTTATAATTCTTACAGAATGGCAAGTGTACATGTACCTGTATTGTTTTGTTGCTATGTATTTTATGATGTACAGTTGATGAGACGTAAATAAACAATTAAACTGAACTGCGTTCTTGTCGCCGATTCTTGATATGTAACAAACAATAAATAATTATAAGTACATTGTACTTGAATTCTGTGTTTCTCAATAATACAAGCGATCACTTCCCAACAAACGATATGTTTATGCTTTATCCATTGCTGACAAACAGACAGACATATTCACATGGGTCTAAGTATATACAATATATCTTCTGTTTTCTTCGAAAGTTATAACTACTTGTACATTAATATTACAGAGGCAGAATGAGAGAGAATCATAAAAGGAGAATTAACATGCATCACAGTCAGTTTGCAAACAACAATTAAAGTAATATATCATAAAAGGAGAATTAACATGCATGCATGCAGCCTACATTTAATACCAATTAAAATTAATCTCACAGTCAGTTTGCAAACAACAATTAAAACAGACTATAGCTATGAACCGCTATGAGTCTCGCCTGGTCAACTTACCTGTGAAAATCGATAGTGGGAGAAACAGGAATGCTGGACATCGAAAAGTGGGAGAAACAGGAATAAACCGTTGTACGGAAGGCGCAATGTTCCAGGCTGAATACGGAAATTATACTAAAATGGTACCTTAAAGTGTGTTTTTCAGCATCATAATTGCAAAACTGACTTAATATAAATGTGAACGCAGCAACGATGGTCTCGTCATAATTTGGGAATGTAATTGATATGGAACGAATGTTTCCTAATGAGTATTTACAGGATACAGGACACACTCTATTATGTTTCTCCATTTTCCCGCTACCCCCGCATAAAAAGATCTACATCCTTTTATTTACACATCCAGCTAGTACACGGTGTCCTTACGAAAACATGCTTCAACATTTGAAAATCATAGTTTGTTGTTTAACCATTTCAACACTACAGCCCTCTATAGCGGTGTTTGCACATTGTAGATGCAGATGAGCCGGTGTAACGTGAGCCCCTTAAGTCCGTGAAAACCTTCAGCCTAGCCAAGCGGCTTAAGGGGCTCACGCTGGGGGTGTGAGCCCCTTAAGTCCGTGAAAACCTTCAGCCTAGTCATAGAGGCTTAAAGGGCTCAGCTCACGCTGGGGGGGGGGGGGGGGGGAGGGGGGGGGGGGGGTGAGGGGGGGGGGGGGGGGGGGGGGGGGGGGGGGGGTAGAACTTTAAGCCCGCGGAAACCAATTTGTTGGTATATACTCAATATGAATGGTAACGATGATATTACGCAATATGCACACCGCGTACCGTAGTTCTTCTACCAAATGGCGTATATTTATATGTGCCGATATGTAACCGACCGTGAGAAGTTGAAGCCTGTCTGTAAACTAATCTATAATCGGTGGCTTTGCAAACCCCTGTGTTGGTATATACCCAATGTGCCTATTAATAATGATATTATGCAATATGGTCCAATATAAGTCAAACAAACGTGAAATATATGGGACTGATTTCAATTTTCACGGCGGGGACTAAAGCACCCGGCCATGAGAAGTTTCAGCCTGTCCGTAAACTTGATATATAGAGAACACATCGGTATATTTTCACACCCCTGTGTTGGTATATACCCAATGTGCCTATTAATAATGATATTATGCAATATGTTCCAATATAAGGCAAAAAAAAAACGTGAAATATATGGGAATGATTTCAATTTTCACGGCGGGGACAAAAGCACCCGGCCATGTGAAGTTTCAGCCTGTCCGTAAGCTTGATATATAGAGAACACATCGGTATTTTTTCACACCCCTGTGTTGGTATATACCCAATGTGCCTATTAATAATGATATTATGCAATACGTTCCAATATAAGGCAAAACAAACGTAAAATATATGGGACTGATTTCAATTTTCACGGCGGGGACAAAAGCACGCGGCCATGAAAAGTTTCAGCCTGTCCGTAAACTTGATATATAGAGAACACATCGGTATTTTTTCACACCCCTGTGTTGGTATATACCCAATGTGCCTATTAATAATGATATTATGCAATACGTTCCAATATAAGGCAAAACAAACGTAAAATATATGGGACTGATTTCAATTTTCACGGCGGGGACAAAAGCACGCGGCCATGAAAAGTTTCAGCCTGTCCGTAAACTTGATATATAGAGAACACATCGGTAGTTTTTCACAACCCTTTGTTGGTATATACCCAATGTGCCTATTAATAATGATAGTATGCAATATGTTCCAATATAAGGCAAAAAAACGTGAAATATATGGGACTGATTTCAATTTTCACGGCGGGGACAAAAGCACCCGGCCATGAGAAGTTTCAGCCTGTCCGTAAACTTGATATATAGAGAACACATCGGTAGTTTTTCACAACCCTTTGTTGGGATATACCCAATGCCTATTAATAATGATATTATGCCTATTAATCAATACGTTCCAATATAAGGCAAAAAAAAGTGAAATATATGGGACTGATTTAAATTTTCACGGCGGGGACAAAAGCACTCGGCCATGAGAAGTTTCAGCCTGTCCGTAAACTTGATATATAGAGAACACATCGGTATTTTTTCACACCCCTGTGTTGGTATATACCCAATGTGCCTATTAATAATGATATTATGCGATATGTTCCAATATAAGGCAAAAAGAAACGTGAAATATATTGGAATGATTTCAATTTTTTAACGGCGGGGACAAAAGTACGGAAGCATGGAGGGGACGTGTGTGGTTTTTAATTTATCTCGTGCGCAAGACATCTTATCTCGTGCGCACGACATCTTATCTCGTGCGCACGACATCTTATCTCGTGCGCACGATCTTATCTCGTGCGCACGACATCTATCTCGTGCGCAGAGATAATTATGTCGTGCGCACGACATCTTATCTCGTGCGCACGACATCTTATCTCGTGCGCACGACATAATTGTCCAATCACAAAAGACTACCAATATGGCAGACACTTTCTAATTGGTCAGTTATCTCGTGGCCACGACTTATTATGTCGTGGCCACGAGATAATCAACCAATCAGAAGACGGGTTACATCCACGAATTAACGTGTTGTTGTTACTGCACTTTCCAAGTATTTTAATGAGCTTTGGGTTTGAGGTCGGAAATATAATATACAAAGTGATTGTTATGCTCCCAGTACCAATTTGTACGGAGGCATATAGCGTTAGTGATGTCCGTCCGTACGTCTGTCCTGGTTCGATTTAGTAGTTATGGCTGAGTTGCTACTGTCTGTCGTAACTTCTGTTTTCCGGCATGTAATATTTTATTATTTGGCCCCTGGCTTCTTATCATCACCACGCTTCATCACCAGATTCTCCACCCCCGCCCAACCCCAAGGTCAGGGTCATTCACTTATATATTGTATGTGCAGATTTGATTACCAAATATTGCACATTAGCTTCCCATTATTTAGTCGGTCAAGAAAATACCCCACCCTCTCCTTTGAAACAGTAGAACACGTGTCATCTGTCTTGTTTTGTTCACTCGAAATTTGCATTGTATAACTAATATATCGTGTTAAATATTGGTTTCGTAACCTAATTTCATGGAATCTTTTTCATATTTAGCTGATGCCTTCATGTCATCATTCTGCATAAAATACTACATAACAACCCTGGTTAACCCCAAGGTCACCGAAAGTCCCTTATATGACCATTCACTTATATCAAAAGTGCCATTTCCTTCTTTGGCTAACCAGCGGGGGCATTGGTGTGCCATATTTTTAGTTTCAGCATACATTCAGAATACAACTAGAAATTTAACATATGAAAACTACATGTGAAATAGCGAACGCAGTTAATAACATTTCGAATCCAGTTCGTCGCGATATTTTGCGATATGGCCGGTATGTGATATCATCACCCATAACTAGATAACCCCGTGCAGTTTTTCAATATAATTTACAATATCAGTTGCAGACATGAATGAATGTGTCAAAGCACAGAAGGTTCATCGGAACTGGTTGTTAACACAGGGGGTAATCTATGTCAATACAGGGCTCGATTCTCTCAGAAGACGGGTATTAGATTCTCACATAAAACGGCGGCAGTTTTGCTCCGTATGTCAAGGATTTCTCTCATGCAGTATCGATCTGCGCAGCCATTCAGTAGCTCATGCAGCGAGAGGTAAGACCAATACGTTATTCTGCTAACACAAGTATATATTTTGGTGAAAAGACACGGACTAATATGCTGATATTGCTGTTCTACGATATACAAATAGCTCTAAAAAACGAAAGCGAAAGGAGAAAATCGTGTAAAAAAATGCAGAATATCAGCATTTTGTTATTATAATTAGTGTTAAATCGCAGATTTATCACGCAAAAGGTATCTAATAGTACTATATATATTTATACATTTATTTGCCAGGACCTCGTGCTTGCACTTCTTGTTGTTATTGTAAAATTTTCAATTAATGTGAGTGCGATATTGTTTTATGAATTGACGCGGTTTTGTCACGCTCCTAAATATAGGGTTACGGTTTCTCTTAGAAGGTGTGGCGGTTTTACTCAGAAGGAAAGCTAGGAAGGAAAGTTGGGTCAGACCAAAATTGAACGTTTCCAAATTCAATGGATGATGTGTTTATGTTTGTTTATGATGGTTGTATTAGGGACTGGTCATTATTTATCGCCGGGTGAGGGGGGGGGGGGGGGGGGGGGGGGGGGGGGGGGGAGGGGGGGGGGGGGGCTCAATGGAATTCCAGGGTGGGGGCGGAGGGGGCACATTTCGAGTTTATATGCTCTATTGTCGAGAAGGCACCCCAAACACAATGCCTAGTTTTGTTATGCGGCCTTTACCGAATGGTAATGTGTCTTAAGTAACTAGTTTGGGCAGAAAAATACAACAAACATCCCGCCGTATGATGCACATAGCGCGTCTTTGTATACTCTATGCAAGTACTTATGGCCCCAATATCGATGGCCTTTCGACTCGCATGTGAATATCTCCATATATAAATGCATATTGCCTGATGACAATACATGTAAGAAAAGGTGAATACGCATATATACAGAATCGGGGAAAATAATAAAGAATCTCAACCATGCTGAGAATGCAGGAAATCTCGTTTCAGACCACCTGTATTTCAAAATTTCCCGGGGGAGCATGTCCCCGGAGCTTCCAAGTGCCTGCCTCGGTCCATTCTGGCCCTCGAAACACCCCCGTAAAATCAGGTCTGGCTACGGGCCTGTATATGCTACATATAGGCCACATGTATGCACCCGTGTATCAGCATTGTGTATTTTAGCTAGCGTGTAACGGGGCGATTGTGTCAAACATGGCGAAGAGCATTTACATGTCACGAATACCAAATATAACTCAATAACTTTAGATACCAGCGGCATTGTATCACAACTACACAACTTCACTGCGCCATGGACATGTATACCATAAAAGCATTGGCACTTTGGCAGTATATAACTATATATCATTATAGTGCTCGGTACTGCTCATTCATATAGCAAGTATTATTTAATGACGTGTGTTGGGTCTTTTCTGTACGCCTGGCATTGTTTTAAGTGTTAGAAAATGAAGG
>CM055267.1:63691856-63739473 GCA_029237695.1 Conchocele bisecta
TGAAGACTGGTGTAATTGTTGTAGACGGCGTCGCTGAGACAGCATTTGGTGTGCGTGTGTCTGTATCTACAGTGTTACTTATAGCTGTACATGTAGCTGTCTGTCTTGAATCCGAGCTCTGGCCATGTCTTCTGTACAGCTGTAGAATAAAATAACGAGTGAGAATAAGACCAGATAGCCGCGGCCCACATGTCAAGGCCGGTGAGGCACTTGATAGTCACAGGGTATACTAATGGTCACATGGTGTGTGCATATGGTTAGAAATAACTAGAGCAAGTGAGCGGGGGTATAACCCGATTCAACTCTGGCAGACAAGAAGCCAAAATACCTGAGGGCCAAACCAGGTATCTCAGAATTAATCAGACTTATGAATGTAGAGATATTGTGTATGTAAAACCTTAGGACAGATGTCGGACACACAGAAACACGCACGCATGGACACCCTAACCTCATTGTGATCACTGTCTATGTTTCTGCAATTTGATTCGACAGTAAAAGTGGGAATAGTGGTGTGAACAAGATTTTGCACGTTTGTATTACAGTTCACCATTAAAGTCTTTTCTTTATCTCAGGATTTCTACAAATGACATTATTAAATGATCATTACTGATTCATAATGTGTGTTACATGTAATTACGAAAATTATGTACATGTATTTATTATACCTCATCGTAAATTCTACGCACTTCATTGGTCAGATTGCTATCACATGGTATTACGTCATATCAGTCATATGCAATATGACCCTCTGACAGCCCTTGCCCTGAATATGCCATGGCATATTTTGCTACATGCCCCTCTGCGAGCGAACATTACCGAAGCATGGTCACGGACACTACCGAATGAGAAGAAAACCCCCGAAGAACGTTGACGGAAACACTCGAACGACGTAAAATTACGTCAGGTTCGAAACGTTGTCGTTATCGTTGGAGCCAATTCAAAGAGGTCGCCATAATAACGTTAACGTACTTGTGTCGTAGTAATAGTACACTACAAATGGATAACCATTGAATGCGGTTCAATATTATGTATAACGCCAACGGAGTACTAATGCTGCCTTTGGTCGAACCAGTGACATAATTTTAAACGCACACAAAATGTGTTGACTAACCGCTTTGGACAATGATAAGATATATATTAGTGATGAATCTACATATCAGTGGATATGCGCAATGTCCAAATGTTTATTATATTCGGTATAATAAAATAAATACTGCCCTTGGCTGTCGCCTCGGGGGATATTGCTTCCTCGGGGAGATAATCAGTGTTTTCCTTTGACCCTTGAAAAGGCATTTTGACCCTTGAAATCTGTTTTTGACTCTTGAGAATTGCAGCTCAAGGGTCAAATTACTATTAAATTAAATAGAAATATGATAAAATTGTCATATTGGATCATTTTGACCCTTCATTTTTCGAGCCTAGGGAAAACACTGATAATCCACCATATTCCCCTCAACCAAGGGCAGTATTTATATAATATATCATAGTGGAGGCAGCAAACATGTACATGTAGCACATTGGATAAGAACACTTAAATACTAACACTTAGTGAACGACTTTGTCTTGGACGCCCTCTGGAGATTGTGATTTCAGGCAAATCAAAATCAGCTTCAAGTTCATCATCCTTGACATCCTGAAATAATTACATTAATTCCGTGGAATTAAATGTCTCGCCTGTTGAGGCGGTCCAATATCTACATACCAAAGGCACGTACATGTAGTAAACATGAAGACGATAGGTGCGCAAGGTGAAGGTGAAATAACTTATTTTTTGTTTCATCCATATTTTAATTATATGCCCATCAATGCTGCTCTCAAGCACACTGTCAAATGACTTTAAAACTTGTGTTTAAGTTTTTCATTGAAGTTATTTGCATTTATAAATTAATATATCTTCGTAACCCTTTGGTGGATTTACTCGAAACTAAACTCGATCCAATTATTCATTGAGTATTGTTACTCCATCATTTCTGAAGCAATTGGGTATTTAAAAAAAATAATAGAAATGTGGCCGGTCGGCACACGAATGCCCCCATGGCAGCCTTGACTCTAAATGTGGCCGTATTTACTTAATATCAGTGAATGACCTTGACCTTGGGGTTGGGCGGGAGTGGAGCATCTCATACAGTATGAAGCATGATGATGATAAAAAGGCATAAGCCAAATATGAGGAGATTCCATGCGAGGAAACAGTAGTTACAGCAGCCAGGAGTAACTTGGTCATATTTTCTCAATATCAGTGAATGACCAGTAGCGGTCATTAGTCTTGTCTCTATTGCTTCTATACACTAGTCTCTATTGTTTCAGGTACAAAGAAGTAACTCGGTTGAATTTCCACAAAATCTTGTAAGTACAATGGAACGGTCAAAGCGGTCAACAGTGAACAAAAGCTTCTCCCCGTGTCTTTGTTGTCTATTGTTCCATGCCCAGTAACTCCGTTGCATTTGCTCAATATCTTGTACGGACGTACGGACACAGGTAACGCTATATGCCCCCTTACCATTCAGTAATGGGGGCATAAATATCTATAATGATAAACACACTGCTGAACTTTCAAGGCAATGTGAATTAATTATAGAGATATAACTTAAAATGAAGAACTAGAGCTAGTCAGCAGGGGCTCACAGATGCCCTCAGTCGCCACCTGGACCCACCAACTATATACATGATATTGTTATGGACGTAATGAAGAAAACTTAACATGAAATCATCCAATAATATTGATGTTTGTGTACATGTAGACACAGGTATTCATCATCGTGACCGGGAGGTCGAAGGGTCGAGCCCCGGCTTCAGCTGATATGGCCGGTTAGTAAGCCGTCAGCTAGTAAATTTGATGGTACAAATTGCCTACCGGTCTGATGCCTGGCAGGATAGGAATTGGGAAGTGCTGTTCGAATGTTAGAGTATCTCAAACATCTGGCTGGCCCTTTCAGTAGGGGTGACACTATGATACTGTAAGTACTGTACATTAAGGAGCTTCAGCATAAACTATTTGACTGCTACATGTACATACCTGTTGGCTAGGGCTCGGTTGTGAACCTTCTCCGGGAAGGTATTTTGTGTATAAGTATAGTCTTAAAATTTTCACCTTCGATAGTTCATAACACTGATGAACTGTCATATTGAGATCTATAACCATATGTAGACAAGCAACTCGTAATTCAATGTCATAACTCGGTGTTTTTTCCAAACAGAATAAATTCTTTCCAACGTTAAGCAGCTCCCAAAGTGTACAGTCTTTTTCTACTGTCAGATGCCTTGTTCCGCCACCCTTCTGGCTTCTAACTTGCTTAAACTCCTTTGAAACTTTGTTGAAGTCCATCCAACCTAATTCTACACGGCGTTTTGTTTTTTCTGCATTTCGGTTGCCAAATTTCTTATGTATTATATGTTTTTGTCGAAGTCTGTCTAAAAGTTGTCCACCTTCTTGAGGAACTGAATCACATGTAGCGTCTATCTGTGCTCTACAGAATGCAACTGCAGATATACGATCACCATATGATGGAATGTATCGCATTCTGTTATCCTCGTCCATGGCCAACATGGCTTGAGCGTCAATCTGTAACAGAAACAAGAACTAGAAAATGTGGAACCAGTGACAACTTTAACAGGGGTTACACTAAGTGTTGGGTTACATTAAGCATTGAACCACGTGTGTCCCAATACAAGCTGATTTCTCTAAAAGGAATATCAACATTGGTTCATAAACAAAGGAATGGCAGCCAATACAGTTATTTAGGGTATAGCGCATAGCTAAGCAGAATATTGCTGCATACGTCTTCAAAAAAGAACATTTAGACAAGTATCTGGTACCAATAGACAGGACAAAGTGTCTTCTTTCCGAATTGGGTTACTTTTTTTATTTATTTGAAGGTGTTCCACGCGTAATTCATTGTTTACCTAATGCACTAGATTGGTCAATAGCGGATAACATTAGTGTTTACCGGATACCTGTGCGACAGTTGCTGTATGTGTGTATCAAAACATTCCAAAATCATGTATTTGTTTTGTAAATGACTTGGAAACATGCTCACATGTATATTACATTCAGGCATGCCAAGTATCCCGATTTGATCGGGAGTCTCCCAATTAGAGACTCAAAACCCGAGTTTCACGATTGATGACAAAAAAATGATTTGAAAAATGTAAAAAAAAATTAAATTTAAAAAACATAACACAGTTACATTTTACATTATTTGGAAGTTATAAAATAAAAACAAAACATTTACAGCTCTAAAAATACATTTGCTATAGTGTTTTCCGGTAATATTTATTTTGAGACGATCCCCGCACATACGAAAAATAGGCGATCCGCTATTGCCGGAATTAGGTTCAGTATTACTGACATCTGTGTTCAGTCACATGGCGTGATTTATAAACCAAGATTTTTTGCAGTTATAGAGCACATGATTGTACATCATATTATACACATAGTTTGTTTTTCACTGAACTAATTGTTAATAAATTTTAGTGAAATTACTCTGGAGCAACCTACTTTTGCTTTAACTGGTGTAAACTTCCGTGATTCTTGGAACCATATACGCACGGTATGGGTACTGCTATATGTAAATCTGTAATTGTGTGGGGGATAGATCACTCTTCCTAACTGGAAAGTTTTTTTATATTAAATTTACAATATAAAAAAATATTTTGATAACAAATATACTCCTATCCGCTATACCCTAAAATAAGCTGTACCCTAAAGAACTGTACTGTCACTAGCATAGAAAGTGTGTTTGTAAAACATGAAAATATGCCCCCTGGCACGCTGAACCATACAAATACAACTTTAAAGAAAATTTCTAAGCATGACACTCAGTGGGTGGATATCCACCAATGTGAGGAAGCTAATCCAAGCTATTGATGACGTTTGGTGAATATCTGATTTATAGTAGGGCAGATATCTAAACAAGATGTTCACTTCTGGCAGAAAGTATAACATTTTGGCTATATGTAGTTTATGATGTGATGAACAGAAGTTATAAGGGATTTCTCTGATGTTAAGGTAATCTGGAAGCACTAAGTATGTGACCTTGGGGTAAGCGGGGGTATGACGGTCGTGGATTTGTCACAGCATGATAGTAGACCCTTACAGGAATGCTTGCATGAAATATTAGAAATTTCTGATGAAGGAAACAGAAGTTATAAGGGATTTCTCTGATGTTAAGGTAATACGGACGGACACACACACAGACGGCCGGACAACCTGACTCCAGTATACCCCCCACAACTCGATGCGGGGGTATAAAAAGAATGGTCCCCAGGCGAGAAAACATTGATAGGTGCGTAACATATTTAAACTGAATTTAAAACATCCTTATCCATTTACCTTGTCATCTACAAGTTTTCTCAGGTACTCCTCATTCAACCCACGACTCTGCAGGAACTGTAGCAAGTCCATCGTAATAGGCACAGACTCTGAAAACATTTTCATGATATTAACCCTTTCATCCCCAAGTACATGTACATGTAACTGGAATGGACTGTGATAAGCTACTATTGCAACCAATCCACTGGTCAGACAATTGTTTCCAGACTAGTCCATTTATGAATGTCTGTGGTGTTGAAAGGGTTAAGTAACTCCCTCAATTAATAGAGTGCATAGATATAGTGATCATGTTTCATTTATCTTTAGTTTACAATTACAAGAACACTTAAAACAGGTATTTAAAAGGCGGTATATGTGTTAAAGGCATACTCAGACGCTCAGGTAGCAATTTGTCTATCGGCCAGACATTGTATAACTTAAATTGATACGTATTATGAAACTGACAGCCGATCAAATTGTCCGACCTGTCAGAAAGTAACTCATATGAATATTGAATGATTTGTCCACACTAATTGTATCCCGCCGCAGCCACCGCCAAAAACGAACAAAGGGCGATAACTGAAGAATTAGTGATGCGAGAGTTGTGATTCTTGATATGCATGTGTGAAGTTTCGTCAAAATATGCCATACGGTATTTGAGTTAATACTTCGAACACGAAATTGGAGCGAAAACGAACAAAAGCAATAACTAAAAAATTAGCGTCGCGAGAGTTGTGGTTCTTGCGCGCGGCACACCTTTGGGTCGATAACTATGCATGTGTGAAGTTTTGTCAAAATATTCCATACGGTATTTGAGTTATACTCCGAACACGGAATTGAACCGAAAACTAACAAAGGGCAATAACTCAAAAAGTAACGTTGTGAGAGTTGTGGTTCTTGCGTGTGACACACCTTTGGGTCGATACCTATGCATGTGTTACGTTTCGTCAAAATATTCCATACGGTATTCGAGTTATACTCAGAACACGAAATTAGACCGAAAACGAACAAAGGGCAATAACTCAAAAAGTAGCATCGCGAGAGTTGTGGTTCTTCCGCCCGACACACCTTTGGGTCGATACCTATGCATGTGTGAAGTTTCGTAAAAATATTCCATACGGTATTCAAGTTATACTCCGAACAGGAAAGTGTCGGCGGACGCGGCGGCAGACACGGCGTGACGACGTCTCGGGGTCATCTCGTACCCAGTCCATCATGTCGTACCCAGTTTGGTCATCTCGTACTCATAGGTACAAACATTTTGGTCATCTCGTACTCAGTCAAAACAAAATTTTTATATGGGTTTAATTTTTAACTTTTATGCATATATTTAACTTTAAATATGATGTTAATGCCATTTCCATATACACATGATATACATGATATAAGGGAAAAGTGCATTGACTGCTTTTTTGGTAGAAAATGTGTCAAAAATCGATGTTCTGATATTCCTAAGTGGTCATGTTAAGCTTGTACTTGTCGGTCAAAAATGTATTGCATATGTACAAGTTCAACGGATATAATAGTGGGCAGTATGTAATATAAACCAAGTACCACAAAGTCAGAAGAAAACGGACTTATTGAGTTTTTTACAGTGTTGTTCATGGTCAACTCGGGAGACATCATGTGCAGGCTGTTCGGAGGCTACACTTCACGAAAGTTCAAACATATGCAATTACAAGCAATTTTACCCATACAGTGACATTTAGAACACACATCGGGGCCTAAATGGTGCAATCACCCGGAAAATGTGTAATCACCAATGAGCTTAAGTGACAGTCACACTTACGTAGCAACCAATTAGCTGTGCGAATGTTAGAACAGAACAAGATCAATACTATCACAAATACTACATCCCTAGAAGATCATATACTCCACACTGTTTTAAAATATGTCTCTTTTTAGTGTCATACCAGTCGTGACTATTATCGGGAAAAAATATGTATAAGTTAACTTATATGCATAAATAGGACTTAAAGATGCTGAGTCTTACATTACGCACAAAAATATTGTTACGGAAATTAAACGGATACCTCATTTTGTGATCAGTCCAAACGTTTCCAACATCAAAAGCGACCGTTTTCATAAGCTATTATCTAAATTCCCACCACTGTCGCTGGTCACTGTGATAACAGGGGAGATAATCACATTTTCTAAAAATAATAACAAACATCGATATTTATTCAAATACATTGTATATTCATTTGTACAATGTTTTTTCTAGTGTGCAATAATGTTACATTGTACAAAAAATAGAAAATAACTTTACTATGAAATTTACTAGCAGTATGAGATGGTAGGGTAGGAGTACAAGACGACCGGAACGACATGGACTGGGTACGAGATAACCAGATACCCAAATGCACATAGGATGGGTATCGGCGTTATTGCTCTACTAAGGACTAGACAAGCGCTGACGTTATATGGAAAACAGAACCATTGTACAATAATTCAGCTTGAATTTAGTTCAAAACCTATTTACAACGTGTGTAGAATACTACACGCTGAAAGTTATTGTTGTTTAGTCACAATTCCATGTTTTGTCGGGCCATGTTGCGTAGTGACTATTCAGTTAGACGTATCTACCTTATCGTGTCAACGCAGTAAGCAAGCTGGGCCTCAGCTCTTCACCGTGAAAATCAGATTGAGTATAGTGAGTAGTCTCCCTAGCAGACATTAGATTGAAAGATGGATTTTTTGTTCATTGTTTCAATAATGGTGGAGCGCCGTGGCGTAATGGTTAGTGCATCGGACTGCTGATCCTAGGGTCGTGGGTTCGAGCCTGACTAGCGGCGGGGCGTTGTTTCCTTGAGCAAGAAACTTTATCCACACTGCTCCAGTCCACCCAGCTGTAAAATGGGTACCGATAATTCGTGGTTGGAACCAAGGAGTGTGGGCAAATACGACTTACCGGCTCTTCTCTCTCTGTATGAACATGTTGGGTGGCTGGTACAATGTAAATATGGTGATGGGATGTACCGCAGTTGCCCGCATGCTTGCTGATGGTTACATGAATAGGTAAAATACACCAATATGGTGGTTCGCCGATAAGTCAACGGCGGGACTATAATACAATACAATGGCAATTGTGACATGTGTGATATAATCGCCGTAGGAATCAAGTTAAAATACGATGTATTTTCAGGTTGCCAATGTTTGTACTTGAATAATATCCTAATACTTTTTACATGGTTTGTGTAACAGACTCACTTCCGGATGTTGATTTATTGAAGCGAAAAGGGCCGATAGGTGGCGTACTCACCGGCGGTGATGACATAAGTAAATGACTCACTAACACCAGGCGCTCAATAAGACCAGGGTAGACCATACTTATGGGGTTTCCCCACTAGGAGAGTTTAGACCGGAAAGAATGGAGCATAAACAAATGAAAATAAATGATATTGTACTGAATTTTCTCGCTAATCCGTAATCGTTTTGTACAACAACTGGAAAAGTGCACCTTGATGACCAAAACAAAAAATGTGTGAACAAAATAAAAAAACAAGCGTTTATGAGCGCGGTCGGAAAATGGGTACGGTCGGGAATTGGGTTTCCCACCAGCGCGGCAGTTGAGTTGATACCTACCGACTACTACCAACTACGAATGCAGCGGTATATACACATCTACTACGAACTACGAATGTAGCCCAGTCATATGAGATGTCTATAGTAACCACGAATGCAGCTGTAACACAGATACAGGCGCGCAACTGCTCGAAATCATCTGCTTTAGACGGCGGTATAAAGACAAATGGCTGTTTCATTTGTCAAGGGGGATAACTGCGGAAAACGGGTATGACTAAAGTGCGCACGGGGCATTGGAGATTTCCCAGCGCATTGGAGGTTTATATGCGAGCTTTCTTCTAAATACGAGGAGTAAACTTAAGTTTTTCTTCTTGTATATAGTATGTTCTTACATTTCAATACTATATTTAGTGAATGTACATATGTAAAGTTGACTTGACGTTATCAATATTTTAAAAATGCCTATATAAAATAACATACGGCCGTGGCGCATTGTAGATTTCACGGCGCATTGGAGATTTGACATGGCGCAATGGAGATTTCACACGGCGCATTGGAGTTTTATATGTTAATTATCTGCTAAAAATAGCATACCATTTCTTCTTGTGTATATATATTATCATGTTACGGTACATAGCAATATTTTAAGTTTGAGTCAAGTATGTAAAGTGGATTTTGTAACTCATAATATACAGGCTACCTATAAGTATTTTATAATATTGAGTACGGAAAACGGAGGTTTAGCTACCCATATATAGTATCATACACGTTCGCGGCGGCCGCTCTAGATGTTGCGCTAGTACATTGTGCATAGGGCAGGCCCGTAGCGGCGTGTAAAATAGTGCCAAGGCAGTGGACAGGCCCGGATCCTGAATTTGAATAAAGGGTGGGGTGCGTATGTAGGGGGTATGGGGGTCCTTCCCCCAGAAAATTTCGAAAATTGAAGTGCCTCAGATGCATTTTCCTGACATTTGATAACAAAATACTGGGAGGGGGCGTAGGTGAGGATGGGGGGTATGTGGGTCCTCCCACAGAAAATTTAGAAAATGTAAGTGCCTCAGATGCATTTTCCTGACATTTGAGAACAAAATACTGATAGCATTTTCTAATCTGAGTAAACAAAAATCATTGCTTCATCAAACATAGGCGAGGGGTGGGGGGGCGGGGGGTGGCGTACGTCACCTACGCCCACACCCCCTGCATCCGACCCTGGCAATCACCGTAGATCCGATTTCCGGACGCCTAGGCGACGATTTCACACTTTAATATTAATGATCAGTGAAGGGGATAAACAGCAACTGAAACAGGCCAAAATATTGCCACGGCAGCGCCGTGCTGCCGTGGTGGCAGCTACGGCACTGTAGGGTTATGGTCAAAATAGTTGTTTCCGTGGGCCCTAGAGGTAGACTTTGATATTCGTGGGTTTTTGTGTTGTATATACCCTAAAATTAAAAAAATAAATCGGGTTGCCATTTTTTCGGCTCAATGTAAGTGGATTTTGTACCGTCAAACTAGTATCTGTATACATACAATACTATGAAGCTTTCAATATCGTGAAAATTCCAATATGGCCGCCAAAAACTAAATTTTTAAGTGAAAAATTCCATGTCTTTCAACTCACTGTCTGATTTAACTACATTAAAACTAGTTTTTGTGATCAGCTACATTGTATAATAGATGGTATGTAATCCATGACATTTTTACTTCGAGCAATCAAAAAGCGTTCAAGACCAATCCAAAATGGCCGCCAAACATTGCATTTTCGAGAGAGACGTGGTCATTAGTCCGGGCAAGATAAGGGTTGACTTTCAAAAAAATACACCATAGCTGATTGTTTGGCTGAGTGGTACTGGGTGCCATGGAGAACTAGAACGACAGTCGATAAACGACAGCAGTGTATCCCCCCTTCAGCCACCGCCAAAAACGAACAAAGGGCAATAACTAAAACAATAGTAATGCGAGAGTTATGGTTCTTGCGCGCGAAACACCTTTGTGTCGATATGTATGCATGTGTGAAGTTTCGTCAAAATATTCCATACGGTATTCGAGTTAGACTCCGAACGGGAAAGACGAACGGGCGGACGCGGCGGCGGACGCGGACGCGGCGGCGTGACGACGTAAAATCCATAGTATCCCCCGACTTTCGTCGTCGGGGGATACAATGATATGTGTGGAGCCTCACGTTGAGGCCATTGGGTAATTTTATAGAACAATTATTTCAAAATGGCCACCAAAAAATAATGTTTTATTAAGATATCGGCCTCCAAATAACATAAGGCGGTTATTTCACTTCCTATATATACATTTTAAGGGGCAAGAAACATACTGGTGACACTAACATGAACATAAATTCACCAGAGGTACAAGTAACTCTTGGATTTTCCAAGGAAATATACACATATGTGTGTATAGGTCCTTGGAATTTCTTCAAAATGGCCACCAAAAATGCTGTTTTTATAAAGGTATCGGACTTACCACTTATCAATTTCATATTAAATTAGAACAAATAAAGGTATAACCCGACTGATGCTTGCACTGATATTTGGAAAAAAATAGTGTGAATTCTATATGACATTGACCGCGAGGATTAGGGCACCATGGGTTGTGTGTAGAATGAACATATAGATGGCTATGCATGGCATGCTGTATCAATCTTGTATTGTGATAAAAAAAACCCGTCTTATAATTGATTGGAACTGCCGTAAATTGTGACGACACCGCCGTAAAATGTTAAAATGTGGTTGAACAGTAGGATTATATTGTGATTATACTCCTTATATTGTGGTGAAACTGCAATTTATTGTGACGAAACATCCATACATCGTGATGAAACATCCTTATAGGGTGGTGGAAAATTCCTATACTATGATTGGGTTGTCTTTTGCTGTTACTTCTCGTATTTGCAAGTTTTATTATTTTAATTGTCAGCCGTATACACGTGTGATAAAATGTATGTGTCTCTGGCATCATGTTTTATTTAACTGAAATATGGCAGTTCAAATAAAGCATCACACCATTAACCCAACCCGATCATAGCTCAATATGAGCATGTTCTAGCACAACATAAGCATGTAGGACCATTATAAGGATGTTTCATTACAATATGAGACAGGTATATCACATTATAAAGATGTTCCAGCACATTATAATTACAATATAAGACGATCCCACCACGTTACAAGGCAGTTTCATCACAATATAAGGAAGTTCAAGCACAACATAGGGAAGTTACACCACGATATAAGGATGCTCCATCACAATATAAGGGTGTTCCGCATATATTATATTTCCGACCTCAAACCCAAAGCTCATTAAAATACTTGGAAAGTGCAGTAACAACAACACGTTAATTCGTGGATGTAACCCGTCTTCTGATTGGTTGATTATCTCGTGGCCACGACATAATAAGTCGTGGCCACGAGATAACTGACCAATTAGAAAGTGTCTGCCATATTGGTAGTCTTTTGTTGATTGGACAATTATGTCGTGCGCACGAGATAAGATGTCGTGCGCACGAGATAATTATGTCATGCGCACGAGATAAGATGTCGTGCGCACGAGATAAGATGTCGTGCGCACGACATAATTATGTCGTGCGCACGAGATAAGATGTCGTGCGCACGAGATAAGATGTCGTGCGCACGAGATAAATTAAAAACCACACACGTCCCCTCCATGCTTCCGTACAAAAGCACCCGGCCATGAAAAGTTTCAGCCTGTCCGTAAACTTGATATATAGAGAACACATCGGTATTTTGTCACACCCCTGTGTTGGTATATACCCAATGTGCCTATTAATAATGATATTATGCAATACGTTCCAATAAAAGGCAAAAAAAACGTGAAATATATGGGACTGATTTCAATTTTCACGGGGGCAAAAGCACCCGGCCATGAGAAGTTTCAGCCTGTCCGTAAACTTGATATATAGAGAACACATCGGTAGTTTTTCACAACCCTTTGTTGGTATATACCCAATGTGCCTATTAATAATGATAGTATGCAATACGTTCCAATATAAGGCAAAACAACGTGAAATATATGGGACTGATTTCAATTTTCACGGCTGGGACAAAAGCACCGGCCATGAGAAGTTTCAGCCTGTCCGTAAACTTGATATATAGAGAACACATCGGTAGTTTTTCACAACCCTTTGTTGGTATATACCCAATGTGCCTATTAATAATGATATTATGCAATACGTTCCAATATAAGGCAAAAGAAAAGTGAAATATATGGGACTGATTTAAATTTTCACGGCGGGGACAAAAGCACTCGGCCATGAGAAGTTGCAGCCTGTCCGTAAACTTGATATATAGAGAACATATCGGTAGTTTTTCACACCCCTGTGTTGGTATATACCCAATGTGCCTATTAATAATGATATTATGCAATATTTTGCAATATAAGGCAAAAAGAAACGTGAAATATATGGGACTGATTTCAATTTTCACGGCGGGGACAAAAGAACCCGGCCATGAGAAGTTTCAGCCTGTCCGTAAACTTGATATATAGAGAACACATCGGTAGTTTTTCACAACCCTTTGTTGGTATATACCCAATGTGCCTATTAATAATGATAGTATGCAATATGTTCCAATATAAGGCAAAAAAAACGTGAAATATATGGGACTGATTTCAAATTTTCACGGCGGGGGGACAAAAGCACCCGGCCATGAGAAGTTTACAGCCTGTCCGTAAACGTTGATATAGAGAACACATCGGTATTTTTTCACACCCCTGTGTTGGTATATACCCAATGTGCCTATTAATAATGATATTATGCAATATGTTCCAATATAAGGCAAAAAGAAACGTGAAATATATGGGAATGATTTCAATTTTCACGGCGGGGACAAAAGCACCCGGCCATGAGAAGTTTCAGCCTGTCCGTAAACTTGATATATAGAGAACACATCGGTATTTTTTCACACTCCTGTGTTGGTATATACCCAATGTGCCTATTAATAATGATATTATGCAATACGTTCCAATATAAGGCAAAAAAAACGTGAAATATATGGGACTGATTTCAATTTTCACGGCGGGGACAAAAGCACCCGGCCATGAGAAGTTTCAGCCTGTCCGTAAACTTGATATATAGAGAACACATCGGTAGTTTTTCACATCCCTTTGTTGGTATATACCCAATGTGCCTATTAATAATGATAGTATGCAATATGTTCCAAAATAAGGCACAAAAACGTGAAATATATGGGACTGATTTCAATTTTCACGGCGGGGACAAAAGCACCCGGCCATGAGAAGTTTCAGCCTGTCCGTAAACTTGATATATAGAGAACACATCAGAGTCACTTAGCTCTGCTCCAAAGTAACAGGATTACCTATAAGCTTATTATTTAATAATGGAGCATAAACTTTGGATTTAGCTCTCAAGTACCAGGGCGCCAAAACGGTACAAAAGGGCCAAACCATGTATGTCGGCCTCCCGGTAATGATGAACGCTGCTCCCTCCTACCACTTAATTCTTCAATCGAGTATTACCATTTCCAATAAAAAAAAATCCTTTGCATTTTTACTTTAAAATAATGTGTCCCGTCAAGAGGGGATTTATTGAGTTTGTGAAAAGTGTAGCCCAAGACCAGCCTGTGACTCGCACAGTCTGATCAAGGTCTACACTTTTTTACAAACGGGCGTATACAAATATTCTGTCTGTACATAGCAGTGCATATGACACACTCGTAGTCTACGTCACTGAGAGCAGCCGTCACAGGCAGGCGACAGCAGGTGATGTGGAACCACCGTCCACACACAGCACACTGCACCCACCTCTTCCGGCCGCTTCTCCGTGACCGACACTCTAGCATGTCACATACATCCCTGTCTACCGGCCGACCATGGGCGAGGATACTGCTCTCCACATACTGCCTGTACATCGGCGCATGCACCTGTCTCATCACTTGATGGGGCACAAAAAACATTTGGTAAAATTTACGAGAATGATGCGGCCCGCGTATTATACCGCTCCCACAGCTTTTTATCTGAGTGCTTTACGTAGCGCAATACAGCAACCCCGGAACCCGCCCCCTCGAGAATTAGCAAATACTTCAAAATTAACATGTTATTACAAAACACTATTGCACGCAACTGCGCCTTGCCGTTCAACACCTCGTTTTAGTATTGCCTGAAAATAACAAATAAGTGTCCCACCCGCCCCATTTTTCCCCAAAATTTGGATGAGAATCTAAACATTAATTTTTTGTAGCCTATTAAATAGTACTGCACATTACTGGTTATAAATGCACCATGTCTTTTTGAATATCAATTGGCGGATTTTAATTCTGATACATCAAAACACCATCACCAGATTACAAGAATTGTGTTCAGTGTAGCACCTGATCAACTAGTACACTCCTACACGTTGATAAGTATCTAAAATGTTTGTCAGAAACAATACCGCACTAATTAAACTAAAGTGGTGAACAGTGTAAACCCTGACTGGCATACATGACGTGGTTGGTGGTACGTTAATGGCAAATATAGGTGTATGCTTGTATCATGTGTTCTATTATCTGGTATGTTGATACGTCTATTCAACACATTTTATGATCCAGTGCACAGGAAAATTAAAACGAAATTGTATGTATACTTGTGGTTGTGACAGGATATATGGGGCCTATGGGCTTTGTGACCAGTGTAGATCCAGATCAGAATGTGCATCCGCACAGTCTGATCAGGATCTGCACGGTACACCTGTCCATCAATGAAATACCCGTCATGCTTAATACAAGCACCATAGATTACAGATAGATCAGGTTACAGGAGTGTGATATTTGATCCCGAGATACACTAGTCAGCAATCCCAAAAGCCTGATTTCTACAGTCACAGCGACAATTTAGTTACCATTACATACCTAGACAGATCAGCCAGCATACACATGGTGCACTCATCCATTTCATGCAGCACACATTGTACACATTCACTAATGTTTTATAACATTATAACATTTTACTAATGTATATGAATGAACGTATATGCTGTCAGGCGCCAAACAGGTGTCCGATAGCATCTCGATTTATCAGCAGAATAATATATGGCCACTAAAGTGCGACACGAAGCTCGAAAATACGCATTCATAACATCCCCGGACGGGAAAATACGTAAATTTTACATTTGGGACCATTTTTATGCTTAGACGTACGTTAATCTCATTAAATCTTGAAATATAATCGATGACTTAAACTTTACACAGCCTTGGCCCCGATTGTTATTGTTCCGTCTGCGCATGCGCGGACTGAAACCTTTACTGGGCTGAAGAATGTTCTGTTATACCGGCTCGTAACGAGCCGTCTCACCGGTACCTGTACTTTTTGCAAGTAATGTTCATACTTTTTAGAGAAAATAAATCCTTTTTAAAACGGACTAGTCTGAAAACAATGGTGAAATGATTTGATTGATCAGAACAGTAGAACCTCTTCAAACCGGACACGCATGCAATCTGTGTATTCTTAATGTTTGGGTTTCATTGGTGTATATTTAAGATGATAATGCATGTTAATGTTCGCAAGGCACGACCGCATTAACCTTGGCATAGTCATATGTCTGATTTACAGTGGAACATTTATAAACTGGACACCATGGGGACCTTATAGGGTGTCAGGTTTAGAGAGGTTACACTGTACTTTGAACGGTAGTCACAGGATGACAGGCGCGGATACAGGGGGGGGGCAGGGGGTCCGGAAACCCCCCCCCCCCCACTGCTCCCGGCATTTCGTGGCCTAGGTGTCAGGAAATCGCATCTGCGGCGATCTGGCATCTAAAAGTTTCCTGGGGGAGAACCCCCACACCCCCCTACTTTACCATTTCGCGCTCGCGGAGGTCGGCTATGCCGAATTTTAATTACAGACCCCGCCCCCTGCAATTATTTCTGTATCCGCGACTGGATGGAAACATGATTGCGTTCACTTGAAGTTCCGTCTGTCCATACGTCTGTCTGTGGTCATTTTTTTTCTATTCGGCTCATATTTAAGGGTGGGAATTGGCTCGAACACCTTCCATACCCGGGATATATAGCCCAGTAAAGAAGCAGGCCGATGGTCGTCGGTCTGGTTTATATTTCCGAATTTTGATAAATGTTGCATTTATAATTCAGGCTCCAAAAATGTGCCTCAAATATAGGAGAATCTATGCAGGTATGGTAACCTATAATTTGAGGCCTCCTATAGCACCCATCAGCTTATATGTGTGTGATATAGTATGGCTGGGTATCGATTATAGATGATTGAGGGGAACCCATAGTAGTTTACGTGATTTGTGCGTTTTGAGTGGCATACGGACTGGTCAAATGAAATTAAGTGGCGAGTGTACTATCTGAGTCACTAATGTCTAGCAAGTGTGCTCTACGTAATTAACTTATTGTCACATTTAGTCCCAATCCTACCTAATCACCATCAAGAAGAGAAGAGAAGAGAAGAAGAAAGTGATTTCTGACGGTATGGTATTTGACGTGTCACCCTCACCCTATGTTAGTGTGCTGTATCAGAATGCTATATTAACATATCATGATAACCGTGGTTGCTGATTTTGTGTTGTTAATTGGGTTTTATATATATATTTGTTTTTGTTATTTACTAGCATTTATTTTAATTTTAGTTTAGTTTTGAGTCACCTACCACACCGTCAGATTTTGGCCGAAATAGACTAATACACATTAAATCGTTTGATTTTTGTCTATATTGGAGTAATGCAGATTGTCAATTTCGACATAAAAAGCAATTACTCCTGGTGGAGGAAACCTCCAGTTTCTCCGATAGCTCCGGAGTCCCTGTAGTAAAGCTAAAAAAAAAACAACCTCAAAGGAGGCGATTTTGCACAACTACTCTCAACCAGCTGACTACCTCACCCCACTGACTCACTCAATCACTTAGCCCAATTCCATTGAATTAGTGGACCACATCAACCCATCCATACACCCGCCAACCACACACCACATCACTTAGCCCAGCCCCCATTCAATCAATCAATCACACACACGCACGCACGCACGCACGCACGCACGCACGCACGCACGCGCACGCACGCAGGCACACACAGACGTACATACACATATACATATGTACACAAACATATATCATACATATATATATATACATACACCCACCCACCCACACACACACACACACACACACGCATATACATACATATATATACATATATATACACATATACATACACACATACATAGACATACATACACACATACACATATATATACGTACCACATCAAAGACGCCTCGGCATCACGGCGTTCCATTGTTCTGTAAAGTGACGGGAAATGGACATGCATGGTTAGTGACAAAATGGGTCCCCCCAGTCAGTATCGGGGGTCATTTGTAAGTTGTCACTGGTCATGCCGTTTACGTCTATGAGTCGTGTTGCCCTGTTAATATTGTCAGTGGTTGGCCACTGTTATTGGTCTTTATTATTAAAAGTAGATTTAGGAAGATGCAAATAAAAATATGGTAAATGATTTGTGCAGATTTGCATGTATGGTTATCCCCACCCGCTAAAATACCGGCCCCCGCATGTAAGCAGTCACTACTTTATAATTTAATAGATAGAGCACTATGTGTCCGGTGGTGAGCAGACCGTATCGTTCGTTTCCCAGCGGGGGTCCCCGATTGGGCATTCCCTACCTGAAAGATCCCTTGGGTTAGTACCAGTCAAGCCCACCCGCCCGGACATTTCATAACGCTATAGATTTCGTAACTGCTCTACTTTAGACCTGATCACGAGCAGACTGTAATGCGCAATGCTGTTAACTTCATGAGTGCTCATCATTGGAGGCCGGACGTTAATAGTTGTTAGCTGATTATAGGCTTAATTGTGTATATACAATTTTGTATATGCTAGGATATGACTACGGGCTGGCAATATGTTCGTTAGGGTGCACTCTGGGCCTGCCTCGGGAGAAGAACCCGCCAAATATATTGGAACTCGGGTAATTCGGACATTCCCCGTTGAAGTTATATATTGCCAGCATTTCGCCACACCCCGCATATACTTTATGATTGTATTATGTTTGATATGATTCGATATTTATCTTATTATGTTGTTAGTAATGGTCAGTCAGTGTGGGGTACTGCTTCCCATACGCCGTTCACCATGTAATCACCGTAAGTCGATGGCTCACACGCAAACATATATTTACGATACAACATATGTACAACTTATCGTGATATTACTTAATTATATCTGGACGAAGCCTACATGGTCCAATGTAACCTCTGTCACTTAGTTGGACCACTTCGTTGACTGTATACCCTCTGCCATCCTCAGTTACTACCTCTATATCTTGGTATATCTTGGTCTTTAGGTTATCAGTTTGAATTTAAAACTATTCTGTTGTTTTTGGAGCAGCGGTATTTACATTTTACCCCAGTATCCTGTTTCCTTTATGTACTCTAATAAAGCTAGATGCATTTCGGCTTCACATTCCTTAGGAGGGAATACTATATGATAATGTGAAGGTGTAATGTTGTGTTTAAGGCAAGACGCTTTTAGATCTTCTCGCGATGTGCTATGGGCGGGGCAATTGAAGAAATAATGCCAAGGATCTTCAATTTCGTTCTCGTCACAATTTGAACAATTCATTTTATCTTCACTACTATTATCATGATGGTATGATTAGATTTTATGCCATTTCTGCCTAGCCTTAGTCTGGATATAATTATGTCTGCTCTCCTATCTTTACTATACAATTTACATTTTGTAGGGATGGTGGGGCACATTGCTTGCAAAATATGTCCACCATTTTTGCCTAAGTGTTCATTATTCCACCTTGTTTGCCACTTTGACCTACATTTTTGTTTGATGAGAGAATATATTTCATGATGTGTTGGTAATGTTGCTTCATTGTTTCCTATTAAATGCGCTGTGCCTGCAGCCCTATCAGCGTCTTCGTTACCGGGTATTCCAATATGGGAAGGGACCCAATCTATGTTTATTAGCTTGCCTTTAGATATTGTATCGCTTATTAATGTTTTGATGAGATGTATTTTGTCAGGTCTTGTTTTAGAAGTACCTGAGTTGATTGCTTGGACGGAGCTTAGTGAATCATTTAAGATGACTGTATCCTTATAATTATCTAATGTTAGGTTATAAATGAGGGCCTTCTCGATTGCTATTAATTCTGATGTGAATACTGTTAGTGTGGAAGTCAGTTTGTATTGTTCTACGTAATTTAAATGTGGTATCACGAAAGCTGCGGATGTGATGCCTTGTTCGATATTTTTGCTACCGTCCGTGTAAATTTGCAGGCTATCTTTCCATTTTTTGTTTATGTGGTCTGTTGCTAGTTTTAGGTTAATAATTGGATCCATTGTCTTATTTTTTATTATTTCTGTTAGATCTGATTGAGCAGTTATTTCGAAAGGATAGTAAGGTATATGGGTCTGATACTGCTGCATTTCACAATCATTCAGTCCATATTCTTGAGTTAGTATTTGGGCATTCATAGCGTAACATGTTTGTAATTTCCTACCTGTGGATTTTGCTTTTTTAATTTTAATTTGTTTCTTTCTTTATCGTTATGTTTGTTTTTATACTTTTGATTATTTTCTTTTATGGTTGCTTCTTTTTTAAGTCTTATTCTGTTATATTTGTATACCCGCCTAGGTCGTATTTGTTCGTTAACTGGCAGGTTTACACCATGTGGCTGGGTGCGCGCCCAATATTTGATTAGATTTCCTTCACGCCTCAGATCTAATGGTTCTACTACGGTTTCTACCTCGACTGCAGCGGCTCTAGTTGATTTATATGCACCTGTTGCCACTTTGAGGGCCGCTCTTTGAATTAGTTCTAGTTTAGCTAAGTGTTCCGCTGCAGCGTCTTTATACAGCATGCTGCCATAGTCCATTTTTGATAATAATAGAGCTTTGTACAACAATACAAGGGATAGTTTATCCGCTCCATATGACGTACCCGCTCCATATGACGTACCCGATACTAGTTTCATTAAGTTGAGATCTTTTCTACAGCGTTGGACTATGTTATTTATATGTGTTCCCCAGGTAAGTCGATCGTCCAAATACATACCCAGGAATTTTACACATTTTGTGTATGGTATTGCTTGATTGTTTACCATTAAATCTTTAATTTTATAACTTTGTTCTCTTATGTATGCATACCGCTGCTCCTCATTTTTATAGCAGAGTAATCCACCGCCATGAAATATGACTGCCTCAGTTTTAAGCGGGGAGATTTTAAAGCCCCATTTGTTTTGCCAAATTGTTATTTTATCTAGTGCTGTCTGTATTACCCCCAGGGCTACTCCGAGATCTGTATGCTCTTTCCAGATCGCGCCGTCGTCGGCAAATTGTGACAGGCCTGGTTTTGTGTTTGTACTCGTACTGTTTAATTCTATATATAATGTATTTATCATGACATTAAATAGTGTCGAGCTTATGACACTACCCTGGGGGCTGCCATTATCAATACTTTGAAATTCTGAATGCTCTGTGCCTATTCTTACTCTAATTTTTCTGCCCGTCAGAAAGTTATCTAACCATAGCAACATTCTGTTGTTTACGCCCTTCCCGATTAGTTGTTCTATTGCTCCCTTTGTCCACATTAGGTCAAAGGCTTTTTCTAAGTCTAGAAATACAGCTACGACTAGTTTTTTTTCCATTTGTGCTGTTTTAATGATTGTTTCTAATCGAGCTAGTTGATCCATCGTGGATCTATGATTTCTAAATCCTGACTGGGTTGGGCCAATTTTCTGATTAGATTCAAAATGATGTTTTAGTCTGATGGCCACCATAGTTTCCATTAATTTACATATTACAGATGTTAGTGAAATGGGTCTGTATGAGGCTGGTAGAGTTGCATCCTTGTTTGGTTTGATTATTGGGATAATGGTAGCCTCTTTCCAAGCGTCAGGCAGGGTGCCTTCGGCCCAGGATTTATTTATTAGAAGGAGCAGTTGTTCCATTGATTCATGTGGTAATTGTTTAAGTATGTGTGGTCATTTATGTCAAACATTTATTTATTTGTTTACGGTCCAGCACGTCAGGGTTCCGAACTGTTGCCAGTATATGCTTCCGTGGACACCGGGCTCGACTAGACATTTAGCCATTTGAAAATGATCCCATGATGCTCTTGTCTGTTCGCTAATTATGGTCAACTGTGCCACCATCGTTACGTACGTCAGTGCGTTATATATGTTTTCAACAAGTGGACCGAGACATTTTATGACATGAACATACGTGTATAAACACAATGTTTTATTTTGTTCACGAATGTCAATATGCCACGAGTCAGTCACACAGATGTATATAGAAAGAAGTGATTTACTGGCGCCGGTGTAAACTGTTTCACGTCGAAAAATGCACGCGGCAATACAACGTTTCTGTAATCGACTATAATTAGAAGAACAATAAACAAGATATCCAAGAAGACCACTGAACTTGCTATGCCTTGGTGTAATACTGTGACATATATTGTGATCCTGACAGTATTATAACAGTTACTACAAGTTGTTAGATATTGTTTGACTGATAGTATTGTGAGCGTATAAAGTAAATATCATTAAACCTACGTCTGAGACTTCTAAATGTGTTTGCTCAATTTATTTAGAAAAGTCGGCACATGAAAATCATGTGCATACCTAATAAAGTGTGCAATTTTGGCATCTGCGTCTGCGTGTTATGGAAAAATCGCACAAACTGACCCTATTGCCAAATACAAACAAGTGGACAACCTGATTATATTGTGCAGGTGCACATGCTGGTCTGTGTTTTTTCCTGGTCGTAAATGTAATATCACATGTCTTGCCTTGTAGTGGTCCATATATTCATTTGTTTGATCAATCCGTCTGACTTGTCCTTCATGTATGGTTCACGGCCGATTTTCTAGCCGACTCCACATTTGACAAATACAGTCAAACTTGTACAGGCGACCACGTGCATTAAGCGACTTTTGTATTATGCCTTGTACACATATTATATTTGAGTAAAATAAAACCTTATAATTACGCACTTTTTTTTCAATAAATTCATTACATTTTCTTGAAATTTCTTCAAATGTGTATTTAATGACAAAAAAGTCCCTTGCGAATTGAACATCAAAATCGTTGAAAACGAAAAAATCCAACACGTGGCTATATTGGAAGTGAATCAACTTAGAAAACAATTCAGATCTTCAAAATCGGTAGACAAACTTTAAAATCATATATATATGGCTGTGAATGGGGGAAATGGGGCTTAAGGGTTTTGCTACCTGCCAGTGTGTATATCCAGATCAGCATGTGCATCCACACTATCTGATCAGGATCTGCACTGTTCCGCCATTCTATTAATGGAACACCCGTCATGCTTCTAACACGGACTATATATATCGTTTTCAGGCTACATGAGTGTCCTATTTCAATAGGAGCTGTACTGGCCGTGTCACAAATCACATAAGCCCCATTTATCCAGTCACAGTCCCATATATTGTATATTTCCTATACTACGGGAATTTAACACGAGGGCAGAACATACATATCCAACTTTCGCGGCCACCTTACCTGTAGAAAGTCTGCATCAGTAGCGGCGAGTTTTATATGTAATTATATAGGAGACAATTACCATTTCTTACGTAACTTTTAAACTACACAACCGATAAAAATTCACAAGTCACATTTTAAACTTCAATTATTGTACTTTATGATGATGTTTCGATCGTGTTTTTAAAATAAAAATATTTTGGTCCGTTTTAGCTTTAAACATAGTCGGTAGTTTTTATATCATTTATATAGCAAATTGTGATTTTTCTTCTCCATTTTCGTTGGGAAAATTGCAAAGTCTCTTTTTATAAGAATAGTGACACAAAATGCACAGGCATCAATTAGCTCATTCATTTATATATCTATTGATATAAAAATTATGTTTCTAAGTTAATATTATTTTGGTCCTTTTAGATAATAATAATGACACCATCTATTTTCATTTTCCAGTTAGCGTATCACGGAAATCTTCGGCAATTTCCGTAATATTCGTTGAAACGGGCACCTGCTTACGGTGCTTTGCGGCGGTGGGACGATTGTATGTTACCCAAGGCATGACCGTGTTGTCGGTAAAAGTATTTGTGAACAAAGTAACCAAATTAGACTTTGATTTTCACGTACTTTGAAGCTAATAATTGGATACGAGTGTATTTTAATTGGATACGAGTGTATTTGTCACCGAAATATTAATCGCTCATTTTAAACACTGCTGATTATCTAACAAATTACACCGTTAATCCGAAACTAACGTCATGGTTGCCAATTAAAAGCAGTTAATTAGTAACTGCCGTGCAAACTGCGATTTGTGTTTTTTCAGATGCCGACAAGACTACTCAATTAAGAGACAATTCTTCACACGTCGATCTATGGTAGCAGGCATGGCTTCATCTCTCAGACCACGTTCTAATGTTAGCTACACAATTCTAAATGAAGGAGATTATGTTGTGGTTGACATTCATCCGGTCTGATCATACTTTAATCTGTACACTAGTAGTACAGACTGTGAAAAATTATAGAATATTGAGTCCGCTCCGACCCCCCCCCCCCCCCCCCCTGGATACGGGCCTGGAGTCCCAGTACAGACTTAATAACGTACAGTACAAGCCCTGATCAGATTGTACTGGGACACCGTATTGTATAATGTGTCCCAAGATTTTGCTACCGCCCCACTCGCGGCTGTGTAAGTAGTCAAGACTTCACAGCGAGCAGTGCAAACCCTGATCAGATTCGTGTTCATGTACATTACAGTGATTACAAAACAGCATACATTTGTTGTTGATTTATTACAGCCCATTGTGTACCTTTATGGAGCATACTAAAATATGTTTCGCAATTATGTAATTGTCAATATTGCAGCTAGAAGTAATTTATATAATTTGCACTTGTTATTCTGTGTTCAGTATACAGCTGTAAATAATGATCGGTAACATGGTAATTATAATTTACTTCTTTTGCCTACGTTATGAATGTTGGTCAACTATGCAATATGAAATTATCTATGCTGGTTGAAAATCTGTATATCGCTCGTTTCTCTTGATAAACTATCCTATATTGTTTTATTACGTTAAATTCAGGGCAATATTAACGGGATTTAAATATATCATATTGGTACTCCTTTAAATAATATTTGTATATTTTAAATGTTATACCTCAAGATAAACTGGATTAGTTTTTACTGATATATTGCGCATGAATATCAGTAAAAACTAATCCAGTGTATCTTGAGGTAAATGACACTTACACATCAGCGTCCAATTGTTGGCCTGTGTACAGTCTTGTATATTGTCAGCTAAAAACATCAATATTACGCTTCTCCAAATGGGGACAGGTGCACGAGAAAACGTGCCCTGTTTGCAAATCCCACATAAAATATGTTTACCTAATAATGTTTTATTTCAACGTTAAAATTAAAATCCTTGGGATACCATCGATGTTGTTAGTCATTTATCCATATATATGTTGATGAAATTGAAACATTTCAAACACCGACCAGTATTAGTTAACTGATGGGTGAGGAAGTCGGCATGCCAACCATGTTAGTTTTCATGTGCATGCACTACTTGTTGTTTTGACTGGCTTTGTTGGACACTGGTAAACAAAAGGGAACTTACAACTTTTGGAAGTCAAATTGACTTGCTTGGTATACGTATGTGTCATGTTACTGGGAAAAGGGGCTTATGGTATTTGTGACCATTGTAGATCCTGATCAAATAGCACGATCCTGTAGTCTAATAACGTTTGTTAGAAGTCCCGTTTCTCCAGTATATACATGTATTATAAAAAATACGCACAGTTTTATTGTTGGTATAAAGTGTCTATCATATCAGTTATAGCTATTTTGATAAAAATTGTGAGAACAAAATTAAAATACAAATATATGAGCCGCGCCGCGAGAAAACCTGTCTTCGGGAAATTCTTGGTCAAATTAACATTTGGTTACGATGACAATGGTATTTGTATGATGCATTGAATGCTTATTATTTGATCATGATATCTGCAATGTTCATTAAGATATTATATTTTATACAACACCACTATTCAGGTCGTTTGAGCAAATGAGACGTCACGTAAAAGCCACGTCAAACGACGTTACAATAATATTATATTATATATGAGCCGCGCATCTTTTAAAAGCCATATGTCGCCAAAATTATCAATGTATCCCAATTATTTTTCATTTTAGAAGTATTTTTATGACGCGTGGTAAAAACTTATATGACGTTTTAGATCAATGACGTTGAAATTACGACGTTTTTATCAGCGGCGTCTACAAGGGGTGTTGATAAAATACCCGGACAAGTCCTATAGATTTGTCATCTTTTATCGCATGTCAACACCAAATTTGGATATCTCGTAGCCTTTCCAAGTGTTTCCCATTAGGCCAAGACAAAGTATGAAAATAATGTTTATCGCAGTTGCTATTCATGTAACGTCATGTTTTGGATTGCGGCCCAAGTAACGTAATTCCGTACGAATAATTTTCAAATAAGGAATTGCTGCAAATGGAGTATTTGTTTGTAGACAGTGCACGTGCACATCAGCAGTAGGCGGCTTATAACATTAACTTTGTGACAAAACAAGACGTCGTGCAGATGTGGTAGCGTGATACCTTATAATTGTTGCCAGGTGTCTTTCTTGAGGATCGCATTACCATCGCCTGATTCAGACATACATTATTATGCAGTCAAGTGATAAGCTGATAATTTGATACTACAAATCGTGCGAAAAGCAAGTTTATGACCATCAAATTTCCAATTAATTTCGAAAACTCCACCGACATCACTGTGTGTTTTGTGCAATAAGTAAGTAATTTGTTTATTATAGTGACATGTGTAAACGTACACGAATAAATATAACATTGATAATCATACTAATTACACCCGGCCCATTGGACCTATATGTCACCTTGTTGCAACATAAATGTTTCACTTGATTCAAATAATGTCTGGTGTTTGCAGAACATGAGTTTCTGGTTGCATGCATTTGCCGGACAATGACCGGACCAACGCTCAGCCCCCGACCCACGGTCACAACAGCTTACGGAGCATTGTACTCATCAATACTGACAGCTTTGATGTCTTAATGCGACCGTATTCTGTACAAATGCGTGAGCAGGTGGATTAGCAGGCTCGGGATTTCCAGCAATTACATGCGACCGAATTATACAATTTGGCTTGTCGATGACCATTGTAGTTTTTAATCGATATGCGTGTATACGCAGTTCGATTCGAAGCTAAACTGTCAATTGGCTAGTATTATTGAACAGAGCAAAGTTCAATCATGCCGTGTTACTAATCAGCATAATCTGGATTTACTCTGGTCACAAAGGAATGAAATAGGTGTATACGTCAGTCGCTGAGTGAGGTATTGTGGAATAATAACTGGTGAGTAAATGTGTGTCATCCGAGTTAATCACATAGCATTTGACGACTTTCACTTGTGATAGTGTACATGCACTTATATTGTCAAATTAAGGGTTTATTTGTGAACAGTGTATATGCTCATCAGCATACGGATCACCGCAGTCTGATGAGGAAATAAACTGCTCATTAAATATAACACATACACACCAGACCAATGCGATGCGATGCGATATGTTGGCCTACAGTATATACCCTGACCAATCCGCACTGGCACGCTGGCTGATCCGGGTCTACACTGGTTGCCCTGTTGTATGATAGCCTCATTTTCGGTTTGATATTATTGATTTAAGATGGTTATTGTGATCACATATTGTAGGATTTAGTTGTAAATGATGTTTCGGCGTCTCAGATATGCTTTCACAATATATTTGCTTATCTCATCACTGTGTGTTTTGTGCAATATGTATTGCTTATACGCAAACAGTCTCTTAATTGAGTAGTCTTGTCGGCATCTGAAAAAACACAAATCGCAGTTTGCACGGCAGTTACTAATTAACTGCTTTTAATTGGCAACCATGACGTTAGTTTCGGATTAACGGTGTAATTTGTTAGATAATCAGCAGTGTTTAAAATGAGCGATTAATATTTCGGTGACAAATACACTCGTATCCAATTAAAATACACTCGTATCCAATTATTAGCTTCAAAGTACGTGAAAATCAAAGTCTAATTTGGTTACTTTGTTCACAAATACTTTTACCGACAACACGGTCATGCCTCGGGTAACATACAATCTACCTCCGTTTATGATAAAATGAGTGGCATTAAATGGCATATCATTCGCTAAGTACTGGATTGAATTGTTCAAAAGTGTCTCAATTTACCAAGATAATAGATTGTAATATCGTTGGCATACACTAGGTTGTTCATATTTAAGATTATTCAGGATTCAAGGTGCAGTGTAAGCGAGGACTTCGCTGATATGTAGCCAGTTAAATTATGCGTTCACCATTTTGAATTCATAAGGATAACCGACGAAAAAGAGTGACAATGTCAAAGAACGACAGTTAGGCGACAATGCACAGCGCCTGAAGCATTTCTAAGTCATTGATGCTACGAGGAACTCGTGCAAGTATCATTGCTATAATATTTTGTCAAGATAACATGGCCATAACGTCAAACATGTATTCACGTTCAGTGACGTCACAAGTACGTGCCGTCAAGTCATGACGTCATAATATGTGTACTAAGGTGCAAGGCATCGCGTCTCATATAAGTGAAAGTTTCAGTAAGTTATAATTTTCCGTTTTCTGTTCACACTTAATGTTAATTGACACCAGTAAACGTAAATGGGAGGGCAAAATGTGAACTTTTACAGCGACGCTGCAAACGTCGTTTTTCCGACGTCGTTTACCGCTTTTCATGACGTTGTCATTAAGCCCGGTTTTCGTATGGCACGGCCCATATAGTAAATACATGGTTAGTGCCGTCGAATATAAACAATTAATATTTAATATATTCGGTTGAGCCTTAGACAGCTTTATTGGGGCGAGCTTCTATAAAGTTGTCGAGGCGAAACAAATATATTTTATATTCTACGGCACTAATAATATATTTAATTTATACCGCATACTAAACGTAATTGCTTGAACGTGCGTGACGTCATGTTTTGATGCCATTCCCTCGCCATGTGTCACAAATCCAGTGACGTGATTCAAAGCAAAATGGCGGCGTCCACGCCAGGTAGATTCGGTATTGTATCTGATTAAATATCCGATTAAATATCCGATTTATTTACGATGCGCTTCAATATTGGCTCGAGTTAGACTACACAGTTGTCATAATAAGCATTGCATACACAATTGACATGTCCGTGTTGTTGGTTACGTCGCATATACTGTTACTGTAAAGATGGACAAAATTCAGCTGCACCGACAGTGACTTCGATTTTAAAATTCGCCGCCATCTTGAATTTGCTGTTGAGACTGACTAATATTAAAGGTACATGCCCATGCAGTAGGCACAAACTGTTCTTTATAGGAATTAAAGAAGTGTATAGTTGTGTCACTAGTCCACCAGTTATAAAAATACAAGTGCCCGCTATACAAATATAATCAATTATTAACATTTATTTTACTGATAGTAACGCGCGGTGGTATCAGGCTATTTTCATATGCAAATGAGGCATGATATTTTTTAATTATTTATACTAATTAAATGTGTCACCTGAACAAATTATATTTTCGACAGATTATCAAGTATGATCATTGCACATCAAAAAATAAATAGAATAAATAGCATACAGAGAATAAATAAATGTACCTTTAAGCTACTTCAGGTATAACATATTAAGTTACTTCAGATATAAACAGCATTTATTCAAACCCTTTAGTATGCTTTTCAAATAGTAATGGTCGTGAAACTAAGTGTAGTGTGTCTTATTTTCATGTTAATTTCAACTAAAAATAGTTTTATCCATTAATCATGTTGATATTCGATTAGACGTTTTGTTATCCGTATCCGTATCCGGATCCAGATCCTGTAATGCTAGACGATATTATTCATACAAAACCGTGATCCGGATACGTACTGTGCTTAATATAAGTTCATCTTTATTTGATATGGTTGGAAATAATTAACGTAATTCCCTTTGATTACGGAAAAAGCCGATATCACGGAAATTGCCGACTGACCATCACGTATTGGTCAACTGAAATCGACCATGTGGTCACTATGGATTTTGTCCAGGTACGATGGCCGCAAAAGTTGGATATGCATAAAAAACAACCCCATAAGACAAAATAACTCCACAAGAGCAATTCATAACGGGGTTAAAAACGGAATAAGCATCTCTTAACAAGTCCATCACTGTGTGGTTAACCTCACAATGTAGCTCTCGTTTGCTCCGTCCGGACGGACGGACGGCTTAAGCTTCATTGGGATTCATGAGGATTTTGTATATGTTATTACAATTGATATTCTGAACACTTCCTGAAAACAAAATCAACTTTGACTTATATGTTTTCCGTTCTCAGCCCTATTAATATTCGCCTATAATTAGATAAAATGATAGCTTACTGTATTACATGCACTTTGACGTGAAGAAATATAAATCACTGGCACTGGTGGGTACTGTCAAGTTGTTTTGTCCGGACTTCGTGCCGGAGCGCACCCACGTGAAGCCTACGCACCTCTCATCTTATCTCGTTACATGGATTTCATATCTATACGTTGACATAAATTATAACATTGAAAGCAAATTAAACGTGGGAGCACACACACAAATGACAAAGACGTATTTTGCACGTGTAATGTTACCTGTATTATGTTCAGTTGCATGAATAATTATGCATAATTATGAATACAAAGCGTAGAGGAATAAATCGGTTGTTTGGTATGTGCCTCGTTTGTGTTTCAAAGTTTCATTGTTTGATTCCATTCAGCCTATTGGTGCAAATGAACAGGCGATGAACATGCAGTTGCAAGTATAATGTGAATAATACTAAACTTGTATTGAAATGTGAATGATCGAATGTTGCACCCGTTCAACGTGCTTACACCGCCACAGTGTGCAACGTCTTGGATAGGAGTGTATATCAAAATCCCCTTCGTTCATAATCCCCTTCGCTGAAAAATGACAGGGGTATCATAATCCCCTTCATAGTTTTGCAGGGGCTATCATAATCCCCTTCATATTTGTGCAGGGGCTATCATAACCCCCTCCATAGTTTGTGCCGGGGCTATCATAATCCCCTTCATGATTTTAACAGGGCTATCATAATCCCCAGCATGTATATTGCCCGAGATATTAACTTAAAAAAAGTTCGCTAGCCTGAGAATATATATATCGAGTACATAGGTCATCTGTAATTATTTACGTGATTTAACTAATTGTTAAGACTGTGTGGTTGTTTACTCCGCATAGCTATATTGCAGGCTTCATAATGATTAATAAACAGTGTAAGCCCAGATCAGATTCATACACGTACACATTTTAAAAATCGATTAGAAAATAGCATACACGCATATACGGTCTGCATCCGCGCAGTCTTATCATAGTGTACACCTATAGCAACGGACATACTGATTTGTAATTTCAGCATAGACTTTGTCTTATTTGATTATCTTTGAGATAATTGCAACTTGCAATACTTAATATAATTTCATCTTTATTTCATATGTTTAGAAAGAATTAACGTAATTCCCTTTTACGTACACGGGAATTATAAATCTTGGTCGGATTACGTTAGTCTACAAATTTACTTACGCTGGTTGTAAATATTTGTATCGTTGCATGATTTCGCTAGATTTCATGTGAATATTAACGGGATTTATACCGATTATCGAAACTAATATTGGTGAAAGTGTCACAAATTATAAAATTGTCAATAAATGGAAATGTGTTGTTTTTATTTATAGGGAATTAAGCAGAATCATCGCGAATTATTTACTGCAAACTAAACTTCATTGAACTTTATTTGTACAAAGGAAGAATATTCAATTCCACATTTGGTATAAAAAAATAATATATGCTATGTCATTTACGGAAACCATATTTAATTTTGGAAATCATGTTCACGTGGTCATAAATGTCATTTTCAATAAAATAAACATGTTCGGGAAGTGAGATACATGTTAACCCGACACGTTAATTCGAATATCACAGTTGTCAATGGTGGATCGCCACACTACATGTACATGTAAAATTGCATACATCACGTGACACCTGTAGATTTCCGAGAGATTACGGAAAAAGCCGATATCACGGAAATTGCCGACTGACCATCACGTATTGGTCAGCTGAAATTGACCATGTGGTCACTATGGATTTTGTCCAGGTAAGGTGGCCGCGAAAGTTGGATATGGATTTTTTAAAATAATTTTGGAATTTGTGGACCGATTTTCAAAATCTAACTTGTTTGTCGGCAGCAAAGCGTAGAACAGACATCATAAAGTGTTTACTGTACTAGAACCAGCTTAGCTTGCATACTTATCTGTTTATACAGCAATAATCCCATTTCTGTCACAACTTTCACATTAGATAGTTTTTGACACCATGTGTGTGTGTATTTTACATATTTTCATTAATTAAATCTTTTCATTTTATATGACTTTTTGAAAAATAATTTATGAGGCCTCTGGAATTAATACCAAATAGTTTCGCCAAATTTTTGCCAATTTATATGTTAATAATTGATGCTGCATAAAAGGTCATTCCAGACAGATAAGGATCCAGTGCTCCAGTAGCCTATTTCATCAACATTGCAAAGTATACTTTACTAGCAAAGTATACTTTGAGGGAGTAATCATTTATTTTTCCTGAAATGCATTATTTCATATAGAACTAACAAATGCATATATTTCATGATTAAAAGTATGCAGAATTATTATACTGAATTTATTACATTATCACAGCCATTAAATGGCTGTGATAATGTAATAAATTCAGTATAATAAAAATTAATAAATTTTTAAAAAAATTGAAAATTTCTCCCTCAAAGTATACTTTGCTACTAAAGTATACTTTGCAATGTTGATGAAATAGGCTACTGGTGCAGTACATGAATATAAACAAACAATAGGCTACAGATAATCTTTGTGTCCTAAAGCGTACTATACTCCGATTTCAAAATCATTGCGTATTTTACTCTTACAAATGGATTATTGATTTTGTTTCATTAATACTAAATAGGGAACAAATGATAATGAAATATAACAATCAGCTAAGTGAATTTTCAACTTTATGACAGTATTTTCACTTCTCAATTAGAAAATCAATGCGTATTTTCACATTGCTGTGCGTATTTTGTACTCTCACTTTTGATAATCAATGCGTATTCAGCTAAAATAATTCCGTAAAATACGCCAATTATCTGGAGCTCTGAGGATCTATACTGTTTGTTGTTGGACCATTCATGACAGGTGTTTTACCGACTGAATGGCAAAGCGTGCAGACCCTGAAGCCTATTTCACCAACATTGAAACTTATACTTATCTTGCTATAAAGTACACTTGGAGGGAGAAATTTTCAATTTAAGGATAAATTTATGAACTTTTATTATACTGAATTTATTACATTATCACATCCATTTTGGCTGTGATAATGTAATAAATTCAGTATAATAATTCTTCATGCTTTTAATCATCAAATATATGCAGTCATAATAATGAATTTCGGGGAAAATAAATGATTACTCCCTATTAATTTTTATTATTCTGAATTTATTACATTATCACAGCCATTTATAATGTAATAAATTCAGTATAATAATTCTGCATACTTTTAATCATCAAATATATGTAGTTGTTAGTTCTATATAAAAATAAATGATTACTCCCTCAAAGTATACTTTATAGCTAGATAAATATGCTGAGCAATTTTGGTGAGATCGGCTATTGATGTAACACAATACTTGGTTATGCAGGCCCGTACGCAGAAATTGTTTTAGGGGAATGCGTTATCGACGGCGCGAAGGGCTACACATTGTTTTTGCACATCCATGGACAGACCTCGGCAGATTAACCCTTTCAACCCTAACTAACTGGAATGGATTTTGATTTGTTAATTTTGCAACCAATGTACATCATCACAACATGATGTTCAGACCAGTCCATTTATGAACATGGGGTGTTTTTGTTCTCAAAATGAAAATTAATTGCAAAAAGTGCAGATCCTGATGAGACGGCTCGTTACGAGCCGGCTCATCTGGATCTACACTGTTTGCCAATACCACTATACAGCATGCGGGTTAAGAGTGAAAGGGTTAAGGGGGGTGCGTACGCACCCGTCGCACCCCCTCTGCGTACGGGCCTGTATGGACGCCCCCGCTCGTTGGTATACATTTGCTTTGTTTACAGCGGCTACATGTCTACCATTTCTTGTTTTACCTTAGTCGTCACAGGTGGCTGAACAAAAATCACCTGGTATTGTTTCTTCTGGTATAATATCTTGTTATATTCTATTACAGTGGACTCTGTCTAAACCGAACACCCTGGGAGTAATTTTCATATTTCTTAGAACAAAAACCCATCAACATTTAGCAAATTTATATTCCTAGGTTTCTGGTTCAGAGAGGTTCTAATGTACTAGAGGAGACTGCCAGGCAATTTATTTTCTGTCACCTGTGGTCAGTATTTATTCTTGCACATCTTTTTATAGACATTATGATATTTACAATAGTTATTCTTTTATTGTTGTTAGAATGTTTTAGAGTCCGTCCAATTACATATTATGCAGTTAATAAATGAATATTCAATTCATTGTCTTGTTCTGACTAACTACCGTAATGTTGTTAAAACTTGTAGCCCAACCCGTTTGCTCTTATTAATACAGGGGCGGATCTGGAGGGGGGGGGGGTTGCAACCCTCCACCTCAGCCACAGAGTTTACATAGATCACAGTTTATCACCAGTTGTTGAGCTAGAAAATAGGACAACCCCCTGGTTGCTAACGGTAACTTGCAATTACTCCCGTTACGTCAGCTACGGGAGTAGATTGCAAGAGTTACCTTCGCAACTAGACAGTTATGCAAAATGGCTGTGAGAATGTAATAAATTCAGTATAATAAAAATTAATAAATTTATTCTTCAATTGAAAATTTCTCCCTCAAAGTAAACTTTGCAATGTTGGTGAAATATGCTACAGGTGGCCGTTTCACTAAACTTTGTACAACAAAAATGTTCGTAGGTGCAAACTGAGATAGCCTGTAAATTTCACATTAATTAACAATTTTTTCTTGTAAACAATTATTGGATTTACCTTTTTTGACCATAGCCTATGCTCAATAAATGTAAATCTGTCATTTGAAATTTCCAGACGATCCTAAATTTGCACCTACGAACATTTTAGTCGTACAAACTTTAGTGAAACTGTACTAAAGTTAGTTCCCCCTGGTACCAGAGCAGGCTCTCATTGTTACAGTGCTGGCCGGATAGTATATGTGGTGAGTTTTTGTAAGCAATTTTATTTATATTTTTAAAAAATTGCACCCACGTTTATAAATGGACTTGTTTTGTAGATTAACGTACATATTTCACAGTCCATTTCAGTTATTTAGGGTGGAAATGGTTAAATACAACTGCAGAGTTTAATACAAATAACAACAAATAGTTTGGTCAACAATATGATTTATTACATGTATCTCACAATCATTCTATTCTCATTATAGGAATGAATGGCCTTTTTGTGGAATTTATCGGGGTATAAACTTGGAAAAGTCGCGGGAATACTGGACGAAGGCCGGAAGGCCTCGTCCAGATTCCCGCCGTATTCCCGCGACTTTTCCAAGTTTATATCCCCGATAAATTCCACAAAAAGGCCATTCATTCCTTATAATTCCAGCATTTGAAATAAATTCATCAAGAAAATGTGTTTATTTTCCGTTTTCGTAAGAATTATTTTAACGGCGCCTCACGGTTACGGAAAGTAGTTTAGCGTGGGAGTTTACTGGGATATAAATTTTGGACAGATACTTGCTACGGGCCAATCAAATGTTAGGGAATTGTGTAAATATTTTTGTGCTGGAATTATTTACATATACCCACTGTTTGAGTCGCTGGTTAAAAAGGGTCCCTTATAGCAATTACAAATGTATGCACACTTCTGCAGTTGCATCAGGGGCCCGTTTCACATTAACAATATATTCTTGTAAACAAGTATTGGATTTACATTTATTGAGCATAGGCTGCATATGCAGCCTATGCTCAATAAATGTAAATCAATCAATTGAAATTTCCAGGCGATCCTAAATTTGCACTAACGAACACTTTAGTCGTACGATGTTTAGTGAAACTGTACTAAAGTTAGTTCCCCCTGGTACCAGAGCAGGCTCTCATTGTTACAGTGTTACATGTTCAGTGAAACTGTACTAAAGTTAGTTCCCCCTGGTACCAGAGCAGGCTCTCATTGTTACAGTGTTACATGTTTAGTGAAACTGTACTAAAGTTAGTTCCCCCTGGTACCAGAGCAGGCTCTCATTGTTACAGTGTTACATGTTTAGTGAAACGGGCCCCAGGATCATACAGAGCCCCACAGGTAGACGTATAATTCTTTTTTTTATTAATTCGTTCCCACGAAATAACAATTGTTTCCCTCAATTTAACAATTCATTCCCACAAATTAATAAATTGTTAAAGTTAGGGAACAAATTGTCATTTCGTGGCAACGAATTGTTAATTCGAGGGAACAAATTGTTATATTGTGGGAGCGAATTGTTAACTTGAAGGAACGAATTGTTATTTTGTGGGAATGAATTAATAAAAACAAAAATGCATGTCCCCTGTGGGGCTCCATAGGATCAGGGTTTGATCACAGGTTGAAGTAACGGACCGAGGTCTATAAATACATTAAATATGCCTAAAAGCATCAATAAATGAAGAAAAAAAAATAAGCTAAATTTATTTTTTACACCCTCCATATTATATGGAGGGTGTAAAAAAAATGTTTAGCTTATATTTTTTTTCTTCATTTATTGATGCTTTTAGGCATATTTAATGTATTTATAGACCTCGGTCCGTTACTTCAACCTGTGGGTTTAATCATTGCTGCTGAATTTGCTGATGATGGTAAGCCTGTTTGATTGACTGAATGGCCGCATGCGCAGGCTGATCTTGGGTTATGCTGATCATCCAACATGTTGTAATGTCCCTTTTCTCAGCCAGTGGCTCATTTGTAATAATGCAACTCTGGCAAACTGTCAGTGACAATGAATTCGGGCTTAACCCATTGTCGTCTAATGATGTATTAAGTTTTATTAAAAGAAAATATTATTATTTGGTTTATTTCTCTATAAAAGTATATGATGTTGCCATTCATTTGAACAGTCTCGTCAAGACGGTTCAAATGAGGGGAACGATATAAACTTTCGAGAAGAAATAAATAAAATAAGATAGGAATTTTGTCTGAAAGATTTCAAACCATTGTAACTGTATCTCGTATGTACTGGGTTAAATAAAAAAGCGACAACAAGTGATTGTGTTGAGCGGTATAATTATTTGATGTGGCACTGGACACTGAACATGCAATTCCACCCAATCAATCACCTCTAATAGATATACTGACAAAGAACGTATGCTAACGACGTCATTTAACATTTTTCTAACAAACAACATGATCACATTTTTGTCCCGCCCGCTTGCGGACAGTGCTATATAGTCGGCACATTGGCGTACGTCCATACGTACGTGCATCCGGGTTACAGTTTTTGGTTAAAGTTTTTGGTTAAAGTTGTTCGGTATGCTATTAAGGCGTCATGTGGGCAACGGTCATCTCGTTGTTCTGGAGTGTCTAGAGTTGAGAGATTGTTGAGATTTTTTTAAAACCATTCATATACATTAACAGAGTAATATCAACAAAATTTAACCCTTAAGATGCGCGAAACAAAATTGTTGTCTGCTGTTGTTTCATATTTTGTCATTTTCTCAATAAGAAATGAGTTGGTAGCACTTTAGACTAAAGCGCTGCCATACCGTGTTTTTGTAGAGAAAAATAGAAATAAGAAGATAAACAGCAGGGCCCTGCTAAGGATTTAACAGACTGTTAAGCTAACTGAAGCTTTGAGCAATCGGGCCCTGACAACAAAACTCAATTGAACATTGTAATGGCTGTGCCACAGCCTGTGGATCTCACTAATTGGTAGATATAATAATAATAAATAACTAGAAAAAGTCGATGGCGCGCCATCGCAATATACCCACTTTCCCCAAATGGTAAGTCCGAAAGGGGGAGGTAATCCATGATGGAGGGTCGGATAAAAAATCCGAATTCACTTTGCGCATCAGCACATCAAAACGAAGCTACGAACCAAATATCAGACGCGTAGGTATTAAGGTGAAAAAGTTGTTCGACCTACGAGGAAAAATAGTGAAATTCTAAGTCCGAAAGGGGGAGATAATCCATGATGGAAGGTCAGATCAAAAATCCGAATTCATTTTGCGCAATATAACGAAGCTACATATCAAATATCAGAAATGTAGGTATTAAGGTGAAAAAGTTTTTCGACCTACGAGGAAAAATAGTGAAATTCTAAGTCCGAAAGGGGGAGATAATCCATGATTGAAGGTCGGATCAAAAATCCGAATTCACTTTGTGCATCATAACGAAGCTACATATCAAATATCAGAAATGTAGGTATTAAGGTGAGAAAGTTTTTCGACTTACAATGAAAAATAGGGCAATTCTGAGTTCGAAAGGGGGAGATAATCCACGATGGAGGGTCGGATCAAAAATCCGAATTCACTTTGCGCATCTGCACATGATAACGAAGCTACATACCAAATATCAGGCGCGTAGGTATGAAGGTGAAAAAGTTTTTCGAGTTACAAGGAAAAAGTGGGAAATTCTGAGTCCAAAAGGGGGAGATACCGTAATCGATGATGGAGGGTTGGATCAAAAATCCGAATTCACTTTGCGCATCTGCACATGATAACGAAGGTACATACCAAATATCAGGCGCGTAGGCATGAAGGTGAAAAAGGTTTTTCAAGTTACAAGAAACGTGACGGACGTACGGACGGACGGACGGACGGACGGACGGACACTCGTGACGAAAACAATATACCCTTTTTTTCCCAAAAAAGTGGTGTATAATTAATTTTAGGGCCATGATCTGATTAAACCAGATTTTTCTTTTCCATTTATAACATGTGTACATCGGCCAGGATATTCATACTTCATACAGCCTTATAATAATCAGCATTAATTTACTGTGGGTGGTGGTCGGGCGAAGGAGACGGCGTAAATTAACGGTAGGGGTTCCTCCTTATAGGAATCACGATTTGCCTGGTTTGGCCCTCATGTACGTTTTTATCTTTGGCTCTTTTGTTACCTGGGAGTTGAATTGGGTTATTGCCCATTATAAAAGTAGTAAGATTATTACTGATCCTACTGCTTTTGGGAGGGGCCAAGTGATTCTGGTGTGGCGAGGACCTGGCATCGGATCAGGATTATTCTGATTTCAGGGCTGAATATATAGTTTTGTTATTGTAAATATTCAGTTCTGATTTTCGGATTTTCCCCCCATTTGTACAGGTACTTGAACATGTACATGTACTTGTACATGTATTATATGGGATTTAGTACTAAACCCATTGACCCGGCCTTAAATGACCTTAGCTGTTGATAGGCCGTTAAACCCCAACAAACAAACAAAAACAAACAAACAAACAGCATAATTTACTGAATTGATACTTGATGTTTCATTGACAAACCATGTAGACCCATAGGAAAATCGTGTTTTCTCAATAAAATCAATATTTGATGGAATTTCATCAAATAATTTTTTTCTTATTGATAAAAAAGAACTTACTTTTAAATATTTTTTAGATTTAATGTGTTTAATAGCCAAATGTTCGTCGGCAGCAAACCATGGAACAGACAGTACATATATACATGTACATGTCCCTGCTATGACAGTTCTATACATATATACACGTACATGTCTCTGCTATGACAGTTCTATACATATATACATGTACATGTCCCTGCTATGACAATTATATACATATATACACGTACATGTCTCTGCTATGACAGTTCTATACATATATACATGTACAAGTCCCTGCTATGACAGTTCTATACATATATACATGTACAAGTCCCTGCTATGACAGTTCTATACATATATACATGTACATGTCTCTGCTATGACAGTTCTATACATATATACATGTACATGTCCCTGCTATGACAGTTCTATACATATATACATGTACATGTCTCTGCTATGACAGTTCTATACATATATACATGTACATGTCTCTGCTATGACAGTTCTATACATATATACATGTACATGTCTCTGCTATGACAGTTCTATACATATATACATGTACATGTCCCTGCTATGACAGTTCTATACATATATACATGTACATGTCTCTGCTATGATAGTTCTATACATATATACACGTACATGTCTCTGCTATGACAGTTCTATACTATATACATGTCAAATGTCCCTGCTATGACAGTTCTATGCATATACATGTACATGTCTCTGCTATGACAGTTCTATACATATATACATGTACATGTCTCTGCTATGACAGTTCTATACATATATACATGTACAAGTCCCTGCTATGACAGTTATATACATATATACATGTACATGTCTCTGCTATGACAGTTCTATACATATATACATGTACATGTCCCTGCTATGACAGTTCTATACATATACTGACATGTCTGCTATGATAGTATCTACTATGATACACGTACAATGTCTGCTATGACAGTTCTATACATGTACATGTACATGTCCATGCTATGACAGTATACCATATGTACATGTCTGCTATGACAGTCTATACATATACATGTACATTGTACAGTCTGCTATGCTGTTCTATATATCAGTCATGTCTGCTATGTCAGTCTACATCATATACATGCACATGTCCCCGCTATGACAGTTCTATACATATATACATGTACATGTCCTCTGCTATGACAGTTATATACATATATACATGTACATGTCTCTGCATGACAGTTTTCTAACATATCATGTACATGTCTCTACTATGACATTCTATACATATATACATGTACATGTCTGCTGCTATGACAGTGCTATACTATAATACATGTACATGTCCTCTGCTATGACAGTTCTATACATATATACATGTACATGTCCCTGCTATGACAGTTCTATACATATATACATGTACATGTCTCTGCTATGACAGTTCTATACATATATACATGTACATGTTATATATATACATGTACATGCTCATGTACATTTTATGACAGTTCATACATATACATGTACATTCTGCTATACGTTATCTATATACAATGTACATGTCTGCTATGACGTTCTCTATATATACATGTACATGTCTGCTATGACAGTTCTATACATATATACATGTACATGTCTCTGCTATGACAGTTCTATACATATACATGTACATGTCTCTGCATGACAGTCATACATATATACATGTACATGTCTGCAATGACAGTTCTACATTATACATGTACATGTCTCTGCTATGACAGTTCTATACATATATACATGTACATGTCTGCTATGACATTCTATAATATACATGTACATGCTCTGATGACAGTTTACATATATACATGTACATGTCACTGCTATGACAGTTCTATTACATAAATAACATGTACATGTCTGCCATGACAGTTCTATACATATATACATGTACATGTCTCTGCTATGACAGTTCTATACATATATACATGTACATGTCCCTGCTATGACAGTTCTATACATATATACATGTACATGTCTCTGCTATGACAGACAGTTTCTATACATATATACATGTACATGTCTCAATGACAGATCAATACATAAACATGTACATGTTTCTCCCTGCTAAGACAGTTCTATACATATATACATGTACATGTCTCTGCTATGACAGTTCTATACATATATACATGTACATGTCTCTGCTATGACAGTTCTATACATATATACAAGAACCATGTCCCTCTGCGTATGACAGTTTCTATACATATATACATGTACATGTCCCTGCTATGACAGTTCTATACATTACCACTAATTGCTACATATTCACAACATGGGAATACAGCATACTACGGAGCCTCGCAGGGGATGTAGAATTATTTGTTTTATTAATTCGTTCCCGGGAAATAACAATTTGTTCCCTCAATATAACAATTCATTGCCACGAATTAACAATTCGTTACCACGAATTAACAATTATTCCCTCAATTTAACAATTCGTTTCCACGAAGTAACACTTTGTTCCCTCAATTTAACAATTCATTCCCACAAAATAATTGTTAATTTGTGGGAACGAATTGTTACATCGTGGGAACGAATTAATAATACTAATTATTAAAAAAAAAACATGTCCTCTGCGGGGCCCCGTAGCATACAACAAGTTCAGCGCAAAACAATTGTTGACACAAAACATGTGTTACAAGTAAGTCGCAGCGTACACAAAGAAATTCCAAGTATACCGTTTATAATACAATGTCTATAATGCTTCCGTTTATAGCACCATGAACCGTTCTATACCTATGGAGCCCCGCAGGAGACATGGATTTTTCGTTCCTACGAAATAACAATTCGTTCCCTCAATTTAACAATTCGTCCCCTCGAATTAACAATTTGTTCCCACGAAATAACAATTCATGCCCTCAATTTAACAATTTGTTCCCTCAATTTAACAATTTGTTCCCTCGAATTAACAATTCGTTCCCTCGAATTAACAATTTGTTCCCGTGGGAACGAATTGCCAATTTATGGGAACGAATTGTTTTATCGTGGGAACGAATTGTTAAATTGAGGGCATGAATGGTTATTTCGTGGGAACAAATTGTTAATTCGAGGGAACAAATTGTTAAATTGAGGGAACGAATTGTTAATTCGTGGGAACGAATTGTTAAATTGAAGGAACGAATTGTTATTTCGTAGGAACGAATTAATATAAAAAAAGAAATTCTACGTCCCCTGCGGGGCTCCGTACATACCAGTCGTACACAAACGTTAACATTTGATGCAGCAATTTAAATATATGAGCCTTCTGATCTGGCGGAAACAGCAACAATGCAGATACACATATATGTATACTATAAGTGTTTCTCAATTACATTCAGTACTTGAATATATAATAAATATAACTAATAAATACATTCAAATACTTTACTTGAAACGTTGTGTAAGACCATTACCGATTTATCACATCTTTGCTACAACATTGAGATATAGGAACATATTATATTTGTCTGTGACTGGATAAATGTAGCTTATGGATTTGCAGACCAGTGTATATAGTAAAATATAAAATATATTCGGTTGAGCCTTAGACAGCTTTATTGGGGCGAGCTTTACCGAGCCCCAATAAAGTTGTCGGGGGAAAAACCGAATATATTTTATATTCTAAGGCACTAACCATGTATTTACTTTATACCGCAACCCATTTTACGTTTACGTCACGTTGATTTATGACGTAACGTCAAGTTGTCTGACTGACGTCATTACGGCCGTCTTGGATGAGGAGGACAAGGAGCAGTACAGAAAACATTTTATTTTAGAAATTCGCCCCAAACCCATGCTAGCTACCTTGGAAATGATCCAAATAAGAAAACAAGAACTAGTTTGTTCAAATCGGTCCGGTAATTCTGAAATTATTGCGAAAAATCGATTTGAAGTGGGACAGTTTTGACAAGGACAAGGTGGAGGGAGGAGCTCGAGAAGCTGGTCGAAAAACAATTTTTTTAGAAATTCACTCCGAAACCCGGCTAGATAGCTTGGAAATGGTCTAAGAAAACAAGAGTTACTTTGTGAAAATCGGTCCAGTAATTCTAAAATTATTCCAACACTATTGAAGTGAAGTGAGACACTTTTTCCGTTGCTATTTTGAACCCACTGATCACATGACGAGAGGTCAAAGTTGAGAAAATAAAGTTAGTACGGCTGGTACCCGGTTACATTGTAATTATATGCAAACTGAGCACCAAAACAAAAGTGCAAGTTTATTATACTTTGATGTATGTATATACGGTTAGTAGCGAATATAGATGATGTTTATTCGGCCCCATTTATTAGGTTACTTCAGACGCTGGTTGCGGTATAAATAGAGAATAGTAGGTTAGTGCCGTGAATGGGAAAAATATCTGGCAAGGCTTAGGAAACAGGATGGGCGAGGCTCTGCCGAGCACATCCCGTTTCCGTGCCGCGCCTGATATTTTTCCCATTCACGGCACTAACCTACTATTCTATTTATCCTGTCAACATTACAAATAGCTTTAAAATGCAAAAAATAACCCCAGCCGCATCTCCAAATCGTATTGACAGGATATCAAAAATGTTTCACGGCACATACGCACTGTGTTGACGGGATAAATATAAATATCAGTCTGTGCATCTGCACAGTCTGATCAGGATCTGCACTATCGCCATTCCAGCAATGTAACAACCGACATGCTTTTAACAAGCAATACATATCATTATCAGGTTACAGGAGTGTGTTACTTGATCAGAAACTACATTGGTCATAAATCCCATAAGCCCTATTTCTCCAGTCACAGCCACATAGGTGTGTCGATGCTCTATCAAAATAGTCCTGTTGTGTCACATGTATGGTGATATTGAATTTTATGTTGCATTTACTTGGGAAAGCAGCTTGTGGCATCTGCGACCAGTGCAGTCCCAGATCAGCTTGCGCAAATGCGTAAGCTGATCTGGGACTGTACTGTTCGCTATTCAGTACATGAAGCACCGATCATGCTTCTAACAACCAGTCTACTGTCTGTTCCACGTTTTGCTGCCGACGAACTTTTGGTTATTAAACCCATTCGCTGTCAAAAATATTTAATTTTAAATACTTTTTCATCAATAACATGTCACAGTTCCCCAAAAAAAAAGTTCATGCAATTCAATCAAATATTTATTTTATTGCTAAAAAAAACGATTTTCCTATGGGAATTTAACATGGGGGCTGAAAACATTTTTTTTTTAAATAATAATTTTATTTGTGGGACGATTTTAAAAATCTAACTTTTGTTTTCTTTGTTACATCATTTCCAAGCTATCTTTTCCTTGTTCGACCGTCACCTTGACTCCTTAGCTCTTTTTGCACCATGTTAAATTCCCGTAGGAAAATCAACATTTGATGGAATTTCATGAAATACAAATATTTCGGAAGGGTGACTTTTTTCTTATTGATGAAAAAGTACTTACACTTAAATATTTTTGAGATCCAATGTGTTTAATAGCCAACAGTTCGTCGGCAGCAAAACGTGGAGCAGATAGTAGCTCATTATTCGGTTACAGGAGTGCACCCGTAGATGATGATCTAGACTGACCACAAATACCGTAAGCCCCACACTACATTCCATATCAGATTCAATTTGGCACATTCTCATAAAACGACACAGATATTCGATGATCGACTTTCCACGTTGTCCGATTTCGTCTTTGGTTTGTTCTGTTTCTTCCTCAGCGGCAGTTTGATCCGCCTCTTCTCCTGTGCCTGCACTGTTGTCTGGATGGGTGCCCGGATTGGCGAGTGCTGAAAACGGGGAGATAAATGCATTCTGTACGTTTTATTAAACTTTGGTGGATTATATTAAACTTAACCATGTACATGTACGTACCCTTGTGAAGATTGACTGTGTGTTGTTGTTAATTGAGTCCATTGCGATTTTGAATGTTTGCCTTTTTAAAGTCAATTTTGTAAACGGAGATTTCATGATATACGCAATATGCCATCTTAATTGAGCTATTGCTTTCTGCAGTTAAATGACCTTAGCTGTTGATAGGCAGTTAAACACCAATAAATCAATCACTCAGACAAAAGGTATACATAATCAGCTGACATGACTGCTGGTAGATCAGTAGCCTATTTACCAACATTACAAAGTATACTTATCTAGCAAAGTACACTTTAAGGGAGAAATTTTCAAATTTAAGGATAAATTTATTAATTTTTATCATACTGAGTTTAATACATTATCACAGTCATTTTGGCTGTGATAATGTCATAAATTCAGTATAATAATTCTGCATACTTTTAAACATCAAATATATGCAGTCGTTAGTTCTATATGAAATAATCGATTTCGGGAAAAATAAATGATTACTTCCTCAAAGTATACTTTGCTAGATAAGTATACTTTGCAATTTTGATGAAATATACTGACCATGTATGTCTATGCCACATTTCTCCTTTCACAGCCACATATCAAATACAGTGCACCCTCTCTAAACCGGACACCCATATAACTATAATACACTGCAATTTATTTCCGATGGAAATGTCTGCAGTTTTCATGATCGCAACGGCCGCAAACATTGGCCAGATTGCTTATGCAGTAGATACAGCCTCACTTACAGTGGAACATCTCTAAACCGGACACCATGGGGACCCCTAGGGTGTCTGGTTTTGAGAGGTTGCACTGTAATGCCATATACATGTAATGAATTCCACTTGAGCTCTGACTTTTTTGTCGTGGGTGGTAGGTGGGAGCATGCGATGGGTAATTTAACGATCGGGATTCATCCTTGCCGGTATCCCGAACGGAGACCTGGTTTGGCCCTCAGGTACGTCTTTGACATTCATGTATGTGAGGGTTTAATCTGGTTATACCCCCTGTACGAGTATTACTATTACATGTATTCCTAATCCTATACTTTTAGGGGACGTGGCCAAGTGACTTTGGTGTGATATGGACTTGGCACCAGGTCAGAATATTCTAATTTCAGGGCTGAATATATATTTATTTCGATGTAAATATTCCGTGCTGATTTTGGGATTTTCCCCCAATGTAGCAGTTTACATGCAGGATCGAATCCGCTGGCCCGGCTTTAAATTATCTTACCTGTTGATAGGCCGTTAGACACCAAACAACAAACAAACAAGCTGACGTTTTTGTCACTGTTAGATGTCATTCTCCGGAACCGGATTTACAAAGAAAATTTGAATGATTTTGGGAATTTATATCGGTGAACTATGGCGATATAAATGGGATAAGTATTTTCGGGGCGTTATTTTGTGGCGGCTGGTCACCACTGGTCAGCACTGGTCACCTGTGTTATCTGGGGTATACTACTGGAGTCGGAAACCCGGCGGAGCCGGCTGACGGGTAACGGGTAGACGACAGACACGCGGGGACGCGTCGGTGCCCGTGGTTTGATTGGCAGAGAGTTCGTCTCGCTTATTTCTGAAAACATCCATTCACATGTGATTACCAACTACGCTATATTTGTCACATGAACGATTTTGACGTACATATTTATTCATATATTATGAAGCAATATTTGTTGTGGAAGTGACTCTAGTGGGCAAGTCTTAGTTGAATGTAATATCAATATATAGTATTGTTTATTTAACGAAATGTGTACGAGTGTTTCAATTATATGGTGGATGCAACAATCGCAGTAAAGATAAGTTGGAGGTAGTATGTGGTCCCATAACTTGCACAACTGGCGGGGTCGTGTTGGCAAAGTCTCGGTCAAAAGTGAGTTAATTTCGATAAGAAACAAGAAAAGCCTATTTCAGAAGAGTTAGCAATAATGCAATATAGTAGGTTAGTGCCGTGAATGACAAGGCTCTGCCGAGCACATCCCGTTTCCGTGCCGCGCCAGATATTGTTCCCATTCACGGCACTAACCTACTATTCTATTTATCCTGTCAACATTACAATTAAATAGCTTTAAAATGCAAAAAATAACCCCAGCCGCATCCGGATATCAAAAATGTTTCACTGCACCGTGTTTCACGGCACGTACGCACTGTGTTGACGGGATAAAATGAATTATTACATGTGCATTTTGTTGGGCAGAGTCTGAATAGGCAGGCAAATATCCCTCACACTTAGTATTACGGATGGGGCGGTGGGAGCGTACAGCGGGGGGGGGGGGGGGGCACATACATACAAACCTATGCTGG
>CM055267.1:63739973-63758159 GCA_029237695.1 Conchocele bisecta
TGCACATATAATATATAATATTTGAATGGGGCATGTTTTGATGCTTGGTCCGTCTTTTAATTTCATTTGTGGTTACCAGTGATTGGGGAATGATTATAACTGGACGAGCGGCGCACACAAGAACCAACGACCGGTGGCAGTGCCGAATTGGGTTCAAAGACAGTGGGGTCAGCGTGTAAGTGCACACACGAACGAACACGACAGGTTGGAACCAACCTGTCGTGTTCGTTCGTGTGTGCACTTACACGCTGACCCCACTGTAGTTGAGCGATGGTGTGAAACCGGGTGAATGATTATAACAGTTGTGGAGTCCGTGTTTCTAATATCAGGCTGTACATGATAAACCTATACTAGTCCGGTAGCCAGGAGCAAAACAACAACAACACATTGTTTAAGTGTCCTGCTAACCTGAACGATTTTACCGGACGACATCTCCCATATTTTCACCGACTTGTCCAGCGACCCCGTCAGTAGGAACTGGCTGTCATTGGATATGGCAAGGCACGTTATCTTGTCCGTGTGGCTGACTTCCTTCACAATCGACCCGTCCGCCAGACTCCAGATCTGCAGCCTAATGTCAAATGAATGTATTGTTATCACTGCTCTGGAATTGGACACAGGCTCTGGAATTGCATCCCTTGTCGTATATTATCGATATTGAATGCGAAAACCAGAACTATTTTCCATGAATGACGTCGCAAACTGACAACAAATCTGAGCTTTGTCACACATGTGACGTCAAAGTTTACAGAAAATATTGAATTTCGTTTCGAAATCAATATCGGTGACAAACGGCCATGTGACAACGAAGTTACTTCTAGAGTTGGGTTATACGATTTTGAAGACGACATTTCGTCAAATAAATGAAAACGAGGACGGTGACTTTTTTAATATTACGAAAAAAAGTATCTTTACGTTTGGAGATCTAGGGAATTTAAAGTGTTTAATTGTCAAAAGTAGGTTGGCAGGAAAGCGTGGAACAAACAGTAGAATATGTTCACCTGGCGTCGCCGGAGCCACAGACACAATAGAGCCCGTTACCGGCGAGCGAATGCATCTGTACGGGCGAGGCGTACAGCCGCATGGTCTGGCCGTCCTCGGCTCGCCACAGGTGGATCTTCTGGGCCGTCTCCAGGGACAACACGAGCCGGTTGTCAGGCAACACGTACACGCCACACACGTCCCGTTCATGGCCCTGTACACAGCAAACACAGTCACATGGTTAGCTCTTAAAGGCGGGAAATGATATTGTCGTCTGCTGTCATTCACGATTTAATTGTTTCTTAACAAATAACATGGTTTCGACAGCGGATGTGCTCTTACTGTGACGTTTGTTGTCGTAAGAATGGCGTCAAATGTACAGTGGGGTCAGCGTGTAAGTGCACACACGAACGAACACGACAGGTTGGAACCAACCTGTCGTGTTCGTTCGTGTGTGCACTTACACGCTGACCCCACTGTATTGTAGGCATGTTTTCATCTAGCTTTCTACACAGTATATTGTTCATTGGTTGTTGTCTGCCCTTATAATGTTGGAAACGAAAATGATAGGCTGCTGTTGTTCCATACTTTGTTTTGTTTGTCTCTTAATAAAACATGGTTTGGCAGCACTTTAGAACCATTTTCAACATGGTTTGGCAGCACATAGAATCATTTTCATTGGAAAATATTCTACTGGGCTGCCAAAATATATTATATTGATAGAAATTTAAATTAAAAAATAAAACAGCATTGTAAGCGGTTTGTAACATCATATGAACGAGCGTGCAGGAAATGGATATGACGTCATAGAACATGATTACTGAAGAGGAAATATATCCAACCTATTATTTCATGATCCATCCTTACCTATATCAATGAATCAGTAGCTTTCACTATTTATAAACACAACCCCCTAGTTGCGAACGGTAAATCTTGCAATTACTCCCGTACCGTCCGGGAGTAGATTGCAAGTCACCTTCGCAACTAGAGCCCCCCCCCACCCCCCCCCCCCCCCCACCCCCCCCCCCCCCCCCCCGTTCCCCAAGAGCTGGATCCGCCCCTAGGATACATGCAGATATATTATATTATGATTAATTCACTGTACAGTGGAACCTCTCTAAACCGTACACCACTAAATTATCTCATTTTTTACGAGTTTCTCGGTCATTAATCTCAGGTGATAATGTCTGTTCGTGATCGTATATCACACAACTATGGCTCATAATGATCAAATACCTGCTGATTTACAGTGAAACCTCTCTAAGCCGGACACCCTGGGGACCTCCCAGGCAGGGTGTCCGGCTTAGAGAGTTTTCACTGTATATGACAAACAGTGATGAGTTGTATCCGACAAACTGATCATGTCACATCAGTCGCCATTCAACCCGTAATACAGGAACGGTATTTATGAAAACGGAAAAGTATAACATCAGGTTCTGTCAATTAAAGGACGTTTAAAAACTTCAAAAGTGACCGCATTACGTCAGTTTGATGCCAACATGACGCAATACTGACAAATTATATTCTAGATGACTTCATACTCATTACATACATTATAATGGATTTCTCAACATGGCAACTGATGGTTTTGCGTGTGCTTATGTGACATTTACCTTTAAAAGGGGCATGGTTGCTATATCGTACACGAAAACATGGCGGTGTGATAGATACTGTTGGACATAATTTTAATCACTCCACAACTATTGTTGACGTCTCATCTGTAGCCTATTTCACCAACATTGCAAAGTATACTTATCTAGCAAAGTATACTTTGAGGGAGAAATTTTCAATATTAGGATAAAAGAAAATTATTATTATTATTACACTGAATTTATTACATTATCACAGCCAATTTGGCTGTGACAATGTAATACATTCAGTATAATAATTCTGCATACGTTTAATTCTCAAATATATGCAGTTGTTAATTCTATATGAAATAATGCTTTTCAGGAAAAATCAATTATTACTCCCTCAAAGTATACTTTGCTAGATAAGTATACTTTGCAATGTTGGTGAAATCGGCTACTGATCTAGCATATTCAAAAAGCAACGGGAACCAGCAGAACCACATAGTCTCATTTGAGACACACCGTGTGATTTTGTACCCTCGGACATCTGCGTAATTTCATTAAATACGTTTACACATTTTAAAATATTTTTCATAAATTAAGTCAAAAGTTGACAAAATGTTCAGGGTATATGCGGAATATGCATAATTCTGAAAATGTCTAAACGTATTTCATGAAATTACGCAGATGTCCGAAAGTACAACATCACATGACGTGTCTCATTTGACTGTGATAATCCATGCTCCATGGGCAACATTACTAACTGAACGTCACGTTTCATATACACATCACAGGTGTTTGAAAACAGGTTCATATGTCAGTGTTTATGGGTTCGTGCGGTGATATTTGGATGATTAGGGTCATTGTTACCAACATACAATACGTCCGTGATGTTAGCGGCACCTTCCGCGAATTACACGTATAGATTCAGGGACTTTAACCAGCTGCAAAATGACCCGAAAGTTGAAGCAAATATCGGAACAGTGAATGTGTGTGTAGCTAACTGACGATTTCCATCGTATGTATACTATTCGAGTATTAGTGATTGCACAAAACTATATAAATTACCCAAAACCACCAAAATGCCAAAACCCACCAAATACCCAAACCCAAGATATAACACCAACATTAGGCAATTTCCTCAAAACACGGGATACACATGGTATGGAAGTAATGTTGCAATTATCAGCCTTTCACTTTTACGATTTACAAGATTTATGTCTTGCTAAAATTGTGACGGGCGGGCGTACGTACGGACAGACGGCTGGACACCCGTTAAGCAAACACTCTATGTACTTGTGACTGGTTTATGGGTTTTGCGACCAGTGTAGATCCAGATCAGACTGTCAGGATCTGCACTGTTCCACCCGGCATGCTTGCAACAAGCAATATATATTAGACCGTTATTGGGCTGCAGGGGCCCGTTTCACTAAACTTCTTACGACTAAAATGTTCGTAAGTGCAAATTTAAGATCGTCTGTAAATTACAATTTATGAATTTACATTCATTGAGCATAGGCTGCATATGCAGCCTATGCTCAATAAATGTAAATCCAATAATTGTTTACAAGAAAATAGTGTTAATGTGAAATTTACATAACTTGAAACAATTATATGTTCGACACATTATAAAGTATGATCATTGCACATCAAAAAATAAAATAAATACAGAGAATAAATACATGTATTAATGTCCGTTAACATTTTAAGGAAACGCGGTTTTGGAAATTTACGTCTGATATAAAATGTATAATAATAATGCCAATCAATACGTGGGGTACTAGTGAATGAATGTTTATCTTGCCAGAAAATGTCTCAGTTGATGTCTCTGATATGAAGGACAGTTTGTGCCCACTGAGTGGGCATGTACCTTTAAGAATTGTGTAAAATGTCCTCGGTCACCGAATTAGTCATGTGCACACGAAGCTGACGCCCTGGATCTATACGGCAATCATAAAGTCATTGATCGCAGCGAACATGTAAGGCAAATTATTTCCGTCTGTCAAGTTAAATGTGTTCTATTCAGATCCAGCCGCGACTAACTGGCTCGCAATCAGTTGAAAGATAATAGGCATGCTTATCTGTGGCTGTAACTGGAGAAATGGAGCTTATGGGTTTTGTGACCAGTGTATTTCCTGTAGCCGATTTCACCAACATTGCAAAGTATACTTTTCTAGCAAAGTATACTAGTCTATGACGGAGTAATCATTTATTTTTCCTGAAATGCATTATTTCATATAGAACTAACGACTGTATGTATTTGATGATTAAAAGTATGCAAAATTATTATACTGAATTTATTACATTATCACAGCCAAATTGGCTGTGATAATGTAATAAATTCAGTATAATAAAAATTAATAAATTTATCCTAAAATTGAAAATTTCTCCCTCAAAGTATACTTTGCTGGAAAAGTATACTTGCAATGTTGATGAAACCGGCTACTGATCAAATATCACACTCGTGTGGCCTGATACTTCTGATATATTGCTTGTTATAAGCATGATGGGCGTTTTATTAATGAAATATTGAACAGTGCAGATCCTGATCAGACTGTGCGGACGCACAGTCTGATCTGGATCTACACTGGTCGCAAGACCCATAAACCCCATTTCTCCAGTGACATATACATGTACACTGTATGAGCTACACTGCCAATGACATTACATTACCCCGTTCTGAAGTCCCCGCAATGACGTACATTCAGATAAAGGGTCGGAATGTATTTACGACCATTGTAACATCATTATTACTGTCTGTTCCACAAACACTGCCCGATTTTCACGATTGTCTAGACATTTGATAAAATATATGTCGTTTCAAGTACAATTTATGTATGAGCCTTCTTTTTATTTCGTGAAATTGAGTTAAATATTTACTTTATTGTGAAAAATAGCCTCGTTTCTTATGAAATCAATAAACTTGTTTACTAAATATCCTATTAACCCTTAGACTGCTACACACAACAATTGTCGTCTGCTGTTGCTTGTATATAGTGGCTTATTTCTCAATGCAAAATGGTTTGATAGCACTACAGAATCATTTTCAATCTAAAGTGCTGTCAACGCATGTTGTAAATTATTCTAAAGTGCTGTCAAAGCATGTTTTTGATGATAAAACTGGAAAATAGAAAATAAACAGCAGACGACTGATGCCTTAACCATAATACATTGCCATCCTCCGGAGCCGCGCAGGGGACATGGATTTTTTTTATTAATTCGTTCCCACGAAATAACAATTCGTTCCTTCAATTTAACAATTCGTTCCCACGAAATAACAATTCGTTCCCACGGGAACGAATTGTTAATTCGTGGGAACGAATTGTTATATCGTGGGAACGGATTAATTATAAAAATCCATGTCCCCTGCGGGGCTCTGTAGAATGGCAATGTACTATGGTTAAAGCATCAATCACACTGTCAGGTACATGTATTGAGGGCTAGGTACTACTACGATTTTAATACGTAGTAAACCGGCAACATACGTATTGTAACGTATTAGCTATACTACGGCTATATACGTAATGATGATTGCTCCCGCCGCGTGTGTTTTGGACAGGTTCAAAATTAAACGTGGTATTTCGATATACGTAGCATTTACCTACTAAAATGTAGTAAAACGTATTAAATACAATGTACGTATAAACACGTACTTAGTCATACCTGGAGGCCCGCTACATGGTAGTACTACGTATTGTCTGCGCTTTATTACTTTTTTATTACGTCTTGCTGCGTTTTATTTCTACGTTTTAGTTATGGTTCAGTATGTATGGCTAACAACGTTGTTGCGTATCTAATACGTTTTAATATGTTTTAACTACGTTTTAGTATGTAAATGCTACGTATATCGAAATACATTTAGTACTTTTTAATACGTATATTGCCATTTTATTACTTGTTAAAAACGTAGTAATACGTACTAGCTCTAAATACTTGATAGTGTAACGGGGGCTTAGTCAATGACACTGCCTAGCAACCCTAGTAAAACGTACTGACTTGCAGTAAAACATAGCGAAACCTGGCTGACACCTAGGGCCCGTTTCACTAAACTTCGTACGACTAAAATGTTCGTAAGTGCAAATTTAGGATCGTCTGGAAATTTCAATTGATGGAGTTACATTTAGTGAGCATATGCTGCATATGCAGCCTATGCTCAGTAAATGTAAATCCAATAATTGTTTACAAGAAAACATTGCTAATGTGAAAGTTACAGACTATCATGATTTTGCACTTACGAACATTTTATTCGTACGAAGTTTAGTGAAACGGCCCCCTGGTAAAATCTACTTATCCTGTTAGTGAAATTGTGACAATGAGCCACTTGATACCCGGCCTGTCACATGTAAGACGGGGCGATACGAAGTAGCAAAACGTAGTGGAAAGCTACCAGAAACCTAGACAAAACCTAATACACCCCCCACCCCCACACAAAAAAAAAAAAGCGGGGCGAAGATTTGGCAAACCGTACGGGTGGGAAACGTAGTAATACCTAGCCCTTAATACCTGACATTGTGACCCAGGGGCTTTATACACGTGTACGTGTATTATTCGCATTTATGTACACTGATAAGACTTTAAAAAAAATAGTTAAAATACAAATTCCAATACATTCAAAGTCTTTTATTTTCTCGAAACTCAATCGGGTAAGTACTGAATAAGTCAGGTTCTATTAATAAGTATTAAATAGATCATGAAATCAGTAATGAGATTTCTTACGTTGTATAGTAAGCCCCAGTTCGTCATGATGCGTCGTGTCTGCTAATTATCTCACAAATGACAAAAACACGTATTCTCATTTTGTGTTTCAGATAATTAAATAGAAATTGACGGCTGTAATAAACCCCATTATCTAATTGTAAATTAGGCTCCCGACTCACATTAAAAAGTCAATTGTAAATGATGTCACAAAGTGGCATTTGAGAAAATGCCGGAAATCCCATATTTATTTCCATTCTACCTTACGTGTGCGTTACTGCCTTGTGTTTTGTGACCATTGGCCGACATACGTATGTGGCTGTGACTGGAGAAATGTGGCTTACGGTGTTTTGCGACCAGTGTAGATCCAAATCAGCATGTGCATCCACACAGTCTGATTAGGATCTGGACTGTTCGCCATTTCTTCAACTGATGAAAAAGCATTGGTGCTTCTAAAGATCGTTAAAAGGATATAGGAGTGTGCTATTTGCTCATGAGCTACAGTGGGGTCAGCGTGTAAGTGCACACACGAACGAACACGACAGGTTGGAACCAACTTGTCGTGTTCGTTCGTGTGTGCACTTACACGCTGACCCCACTGTATTTCATTTATAAAAAAAAATGTAAATATTTTTCTGCATTTTTTCTCATTTCGCATCAAAAGTGTATGTTGTTACCACTCAGTTGAACCGTCTCGGACTTTGGGTGGGTAGCGAACCAACCTGTCGTGTTCGTTCGTGTGTGCACTTACACGCTGACCCCACTGTACACTGGTCACAAATCCCATACATCGCATTTCTCCAGTCACAGTCACATACAGACGAACAAGTCAGAGAGAGAGAGAGAGAGAGAGAGAGAGAGAGAGAGAGAGAGAGAGAGAGAGAGAGAGAGAGAGAGAGAGAGACAGATATGTTGGTATCGTTAGCACCTTTGACTATGTGATGTAGGTAAGTCATATATATATACTGGTCGCAATATGTCACAACGTAGGTCATACATGTAAATAAAATAAAAATAATTCTCTAATATGTTGATGTTGAATATGATCAAGTAACTTATACTGTTTAACCCTTACACCGCTACTCACAACACTTGTCGTCTGCTGTTGCTTGTATACAGTGGGGTCAGCGTGTGTGCACTTACACGCTGACCCCACTGTATATTTATATCAATAAAAACATGGGTTGACAGCAAGTGCTGTCAAAGGTTGTTGTAAATTATTCTAAAGTGCTGTCAAAGCATTGTTTGATGATAAAAATGGAAAATAGAAAATAAACAGCAGACGACAAAAAAATAAGATAGCGGTCTAAGGGTTAACCTATATTTCTTTCTCAACTTAGCCTCTTAATAGTATAGTAAATATGTTTCACTATTTGTTTTATAGTCCAATAAACCTAGCTCAAATGTTGGCAAAGTTCGAACAAAAATAGTAAAGAAATGAAATGAATGTAGTAAACATGCTTCGAGCCTCCTAAATAAATAGACTGGTCTCTCAAACTGTCCGATGTGAGCTTTCGTCGTGAAATGGGAACATACAAGATGGCGGCCATCCCTAATACATTTGGAACTATAACGTAACAATTAACCCTTAATTAACACCGCTATCTTATTTTCATTGTCGTCTGCTGTTTATTTTCTATTTTCCATTTGTATCATCAAAAACATGCTTTGACAGCACTTTAGAATGTCAGGTTACAGGTGTGTGTTATTTTATCAGGAGCGACACTGGTCACAAATTCCGATAAGCCGTGTTTCTCCAGCCACAGCCACATGTATGCATACCTGTCATAAAATGAAAGCTCCATGGCAGGACATTTAGAAATATATAGCTCTGTAAATGTAAAATTGCAAAGTATACTTTTCTAGCAAAGTATACTTTGAGCGAGAAATCTTAAATGTAAGGATGAATTTATTAATTTTTATTATACTGAATTTATTACATTATCACAGCCAAAATAGTTGTGATAATGTAATACATTCAGTATAATAATCCTGCATACTTTTAATCATCAAATATATGCAGTCGTTAGTTCTATATGACATAATGCATTTCTGGAAAAATAAATGATTACTCCCTCAAAGTATACTTTGCTGGAAAGTATACTTTGCAATGTTGGTGAAATAGGCTACTGAAATCAGGAGCTTTGTCTCGAAATCGGGAGTTTTTTCCTCAACACATTTTAAAGGTATTCTTTCATCAATTACTAGTATTAGACAGATCATATCAATAATAGTCTCACTGGCAACTGACACAATGGATAAACAACTGACACCTTGACATAATGGTCAGCTTAATCGCATACACAAATTATTAGACCAGTGTTCTGAAACACATACCTTATGCCAAGTGTATGGAACTGGCAATGACGCATACTTTTCAATTGCTTGAAATTGGCTGAGAAATGTCATGAACTTTGCATTCAGAAATGATTTTTAAGATTGAAAAATATCAGGAGATGAAACTTTATGGCAGGACAGATGGTGAACAAGCAGGATATCTTTCTCCTTTTTGTAGATGACAGGTATGCATATATGGTACATAAACATGTCTAACACCATTTTTCAGAAAGCACAGGTCGTGCTGCACTATTGTGTACATGATAGAAATCTCATAGATATTCGGTGGAAACTACATACTGGTAGGTACACTAAAACTACATTGTTCGACTGGCTCATTGTTGCAATAATTTTCTTTTCCACACAGTTATGTTACACACGAAAAAAAAGAATAGCATATCTTCCCTGGCAATTGTTTTCTCTTTAGCAATCATGAATATGTCATAATGCCTGAAGTCGACGTGTTATAATTCTGATTAGAGTTTGATGGTTCCGGCTTTGCAATATAATTATCATCGTCGTTACTGTAGTCAGTATAATTATTTCCCATTCCCAGTGTCGTCCACTAGGCTGGTCATTTACATCTTCATATATCCATGTAATTCCGGAGTTGTCACAACCACTACCATGACAATAGCATCGAGCACGTCATGTTTGGGTTCGTACTACATGTGCCAAAGAATCCAGGCTGGACTGTGTATACATTGTATGGAATAGGTCACACATGGTAGTAAGGAGCATAAAACGTCCAAAGTAGTTTCTAGTATCATGCCGTTAGTGAATTTGCAACTAACCTGGGCCCGGTTGATGAAAGCTTCTGTCAGCTTAACAGACTGTTAAATCCTTAGCATTGCTAAGGATTTAACAGTCTGTTAAGCTAACAGAGGTTTTGAGCAACCGGGCCCAGGTTATATTTCATATACATGGTTTTGACGTTTGCTGCGAACGATTATAGAAGGAACAGGCATAAATCGTGTCTTGTCACCGTGTGTCAGTATCTTCACACGAATGCAGTAGACACATGGCTGTAGCAAGGAGTTGTCAGTTGTCATTATTTGTGGATTCCACTTACTTAAACCATTCTTGCGTACACAGTTTCTGATGCAGCTCGCATTAGCAATCATGTTTGCGAGAAGTGGAAATTCACGAGGATGAACATGCACAACTGCGTTCATTGCACGAGACAAGCATGTACAAAATACTTCGGCTGCATGTAAGCTATGGATATAGAGCATAGTAGGTTAGTGCCGTGAATGGGTAAACATATCTGGCAAGGCTCAGGAAACGGGATGGGCGAGGCTCTACCGAGCACATCCCGTTTCCGTGCCGCACCAGATATTTTTTTCCCATTCACGGCACTAACCTACTATTCTATTTATCCCATCAACACCTACAAATGGTTGTAAAATGCAAAACAAATATATAACCCTAGCCACCGCACATATTCATACGCAGTGATTATGTCGTATTGACAGGATATCAAAAATGTTTCACGGCACCGTGTTTCACGGCACATACTCACTGTGTTGACGGCATACATCAATATTTGAATGCATTACTTGACCATGTAAACTGAACTGATTCTTCAATTAATAAGTTATGTGATGATTGGCAACTACACCTCCAAACCGTCCTGGAACTAATATAGAAGTTATATTATGCGGGTCAATTCGCATATGCAAAATATGTACTTGCAGACTACATGTATGTCCGATTTCGACAACATCATAACATGGTTACTGCCATACGTAGTAACATAGTTTGGGCTGCTGTGCGGACTCACATGACATTAGAGCGGGCGTTGAATAAGATCATACGAACATCCGGTGGTCTCGTACATAGTAGTGTATTGACTGATATTGAGTTGATGGGTTGCCAGTATGCCTAGACATCGTTTCATTTTGTTGCACAAACATATGAGCCTGCCAGGCACCTTTTGCTGTGTGAGTATCACCAATTGTAACATTGGCTAGACCATGGTCTAACACCAGGTAGGGGGTGTAACTTAATCAATGTAAAGTTTCACCAAGCAAATGTGGCTGTGCACAAGCTTTTTATCGTAGAAATGCCTTAGTCATTGACTCTGTGACTACTGTTGTGGTAGTGATAGTGGCAACTCCGAAATTACAGAAACACATGAAGATGTTAATAAGTGGACAACACTAGGCATGACAATTCCACTGACTATAATAACTACAATGAGGATGATATGCGTAGTTATACTGTAGAGCCGGAACAACCAAGCTCTAATCAGAATTGTACAGTAGGGTCAGCGTCTAAGTGCACACACGAACGAACACGACAGGTTGGAACCAACATGTCGTGTTCATTTGTGTGTGCACTTACACGCTGACCCCACTGTACATGACGAGTATGAACTTTATTGACTAACTCAGCAAATACCCTACTAATTGTGACGTTGTACTAAGCTGTGGGTAGATGTCAACCTATAATGGCGGCCATCTTGGGATCTATGTGGAGCAAGTACAATAGTAATGAATGGGGAACGATGCCTAAATGCAAGTTCCTTCTTCTAAAAGATATGTGTGTGCATCTTGGCTATTGTTTAAAAGATTACTGTCTTACAATGAGACAAAATATATTTCGGCGGTGGCCATTTTGAAAATCAAGGTGTAGTGGTGCACTGCTGTTTTCTAATTTCTTTCCGATAACTAGACACAGATAGTATTGTTGATATGAAGAATGTTTGTGTTCATACTACTATTAATTGTTAAATTATAGTTTAAAATGTATTGGGATGGCGGCCATCTTGGATTTTGTTATTTTATGGCGAAAGCTAACCTCGGACCAGCCTATAGTATTTAGGAGGTTGAAAACACGTTATCTAGATAGGTTTAATTTATTTACTATTTGTGTCCACCCAAAGTGCTAGAAATTAGAATGAATGGAGTAGGGGATATTTGAAGAACGTTTAGTAGGACTGTCTTCAACGATACTAACTGTGTTTTGTCTACAATGCGACACACCATGCATAAACATGCCACTAGAAATATTAATATGAAACCATACTTGAGTTTAAGCAATACACAGTTTATACAAATATTACTATAGTGATCGCAACAAAAATTGAAAACTGTTTCCATTTGTACTTGCATAGTACGATTAGTTTAACAACAGCGAGTGCTGGTGTAATTTGACGGACCACGGGGAAAATTGCGTTAATTCACCATCTAACTCAATAGCAATCAGTACTGCTTTTAGCCGTATTCCTTTTAAGGTCCTTTGATGTAAGCTATCACCAAGTGGTATTTACTTTGGCCGTAAGCCAATAACAGTTTGCCTTGCCAATTGAAGGGGTCAGTGGAAGAAGGGGGCTAACTCCGTGAGGGAGTTAGCCCCCTTCTTCCACTGACCCCTTAAGTTGTATAATTTTTCCAAGCATAATGTGGCTGTGACTGGGAAAATGGGGATTGTCTGTTTTGCGACCAGCGTAGATCCAGACCAGCCTATCTGCACAGTCTGGTCACGACCTGAACTGTTCACTATTTCATCAAAGTAACACCCGTGCTTCTAACACTCAATATATATCGCTATCAGGCAACACGAACTTGCTATTTTATCAGGAGCTACACTGATAACAATTACCATATACATGACTCCAGTCACAGCCACATTGTTAATTGTTCAGATATTATTTCGCAATACGTGCCTTGTAGTTAGTGATCACCGTCGCAATGACCAGGCTCCACACTTTCACGGTGGCGTCGCTAGATCCTGACACGACGAACGAATGATCCGAGGACTGCGCCAGGCAGGTCACCGGGCCGTTATGGCCGATGAAATTGTCACCGAAGTCGCTAATGTCGAGATTCCACGACTTTAACAGCCCGTCCTGGCTTCCTGTGGGCGAATAACGTGATTAATTAACGTCAACAATGGCCGCCGTAATTAAACCTTGGCGTTGCCTGGTTACGGGCAGTCTCCACAGCCGTGTTAGATACATGTAGTTGCACACACCGTGTATCTGGTTATACAGGCAATGAGGCCCAGTAGCCGATTTCACCAAAATTGCTAAGTATGCTTTGAGGGAGCAATCATTCATTTTTCGCGAAATGCATTATTTCATATAGAACTAACGACTGCATATATGTGATGATTAAACGTATGCAGAATTATTATATTGAATTTATTACATTATCACAGCCAAAATGGCTGTGATAATGTAATAAAATCAGTATAACAATTTGGTCAAAAATATTTTATTTCATGAAATATTCATAAATTTATCCTAAAATTGAAAAGTTTCTCCTTCAATTTGTACTTAGCAAGATACATGTAAGTACGTGTATACTTTTCAATTCTGGTGAAATCGGCTACAGAGATATACAGAACGTGATGAAATAGACTCAGTAAACAGGTATCATTTAATCGTACGGCTGTATCGTAGTTTTAAGTCAATTAGACCGAGGAGTTGACAGAACAAAAATCTGGACAAATGTTTATCACACCGTTAAAAATAACTGCCGTCGCGAACGCTAGTTTTTCTACAATGGATGGTTATAATTTAATTTATTGAAATTAAGCAACTATCAACTATATGTATCTGTAATAGAATGTGCTGCATAGTAGTCAATAATGGATGTTGCCACCCCATACCCAATACATAAAGGTGTCCATCCATTATGACTCGGATGTTGACCCGGGCGCTAATCAATCACCCACCTGCCGTAAATTCTTCACCAGCGTGATTATCAGATGTCATGCATGCAACCAATGTGTTGTTATATTATTACGTAAACAATGCAATTAAAAATCCCAATGAGACCGAAGAGCCAGCAAAACATGAAACGTTTTATCATAGACAACTACGGTGGATGAACAGTCGTGGTGGACGGGACTCCCGCCCCAAACGTTACTCGTACGTACGTGTACATTTCTCGTTTGTACGAGAAAGCTTCTCGTTTGTACAAGAATGTTTCTCGTTCGTACGTGTTTATTTCTCGTTTGTACGAGAAAGTTAAACTGATACAGCACTACACAAAGCGAAATATAGGGCAAAAGCAAGGTATGTCCCACAATACCCAACCTCCAAGAAAATACCACAAAAAAACACTGTTCTAGGGGAAAATGCGTTACGTGATGTATGAGGTCATTTTGTAATTTACTTACCCACACGTTTGTACCATGCGTGTTGACTTGGGGTCTTGCGAATATAAGTAATTCACGCATTCAATACTGCAGTATGCATTTTAGTGATAAAACGCTGATATTTTCGCAGATCAGAAATACATAGACCAGGTATGTTTATGCAAATATGTGAACAGGTGATATATGCAGTGGAATCCCTCTAAACCGGTCCGGTTTAGAGAGATTCCACTGTAAAACAGACGGATGACCACTTCAAGACACCCGTTGTTGCTTTACGGTTTCGAACATATATTATCATTGAAGGTAACTAGCTATGAAATATATCAAAATTAAGCACAACTAACGACACTGTAACTAACTAGCGACACTGTGACGGCATCACCTACCTGTAATTAGTCTCTTGCTATCTGACGTTATGGAAATACAGTTGATTGGTCCACTGTGGATATCCTGATACGTCTCCTTCGTGTAACGTTTCAGTAGACTCCACACGTTTACTTCACTCTGCAGGCGGAACGAGTATACTAACAGTCATGTTCTAACTATTTATTTTCCATATCAATCAGGTGTCATTTTCACAAACTACAGTGAAACCTCTAAACCGGACACCCTGGGAGGGAGGTCCCCAGGGTGTTCGGCTTATAGAGGTTTCACTGTAAATCAGGCATTTGATCATTCTGAGCCAAAGTTGTGTGCAATGCGATCACGAACAAACATTATCGCCTGAGATAAATTACCAAGAATCTCATAAAAAATAAGATCACATGTGTTTTCTTGGTGTCCAGTTTAGAGAGGTTCCACTGTATATAAAATAGAAACAATATGTGCACCTGTTTAGTTTTCACATTTAAGAAATAAAACCATGGGTTTTTGCGTTTACTGGGGTGAACAGTAAATTTGGTAGGACTCCTCGCAAACTTTCGACACACCAAATGTATTGTACACCCCAATAAACGAGGATTCCTCGCACTTTAAACATACAATTGTATTTTCACCCCAGTAAACGCAACAGTCCATGTTTTTATTTCTTATAGTTACACTGCATTTTCTGATATATTCAAAATTGTAAATAACTAAATATGGCGCTATTAAGAATAATCTTGTTTTACATCATCTTGTTGCAATTCCTGGAACAGCGACGTTGCCGGTCAATACCGTGCCGTTATTGACAACCTCATGGAAATTAATGACGTCAATCGATATTTAACCAATCAACAGCATCGCGCGACGTCACGTGGCTCTAATGTATTGTATTGGGATGCAAACGCAATACATCGAATGGGCCTTTCCATTATGAACTTATGGAAGGTGTAAATATTCCAGCGTACATACCGCGGACACGGTGACTGCGAGCTGCTCGTCCTCCGTAAGTAGCGCCGTGTGCACGGGTGTCGGGTGGCCCCGGTAGACGTCGAGTACCTCTCCCGTCCGGAAGTTGTACAGGTACACGTGACTAGACGTGGACGCCGCCACGCAGTGATGGCAGTCCGCACAGATACAGACGCTCGTAATCTGAAGTGAGAATTGTCGTCTGTGAGTTTTATTTGATGACTTGATTTTGTGCTGAACGGTATCATCTGCAACATGTATGTTATTATTTGAGATACAGTGAAACCTCTGTAAACCGGACACCCTGGGGATCTCCCAGGGTGTCCGGCTTTTCACTGTACATCAGGTATTTGATCATTCTGAGCCATAGGTGTGTGCTATGCGAACATACAGTATCACCTGGGTTAAATGACCAAGAAAGTCGTCAAAAATAACATCACAGGTGTTGTCTTGGTGTCCGATTTAGAGGGGTTCCACAGTATTTCTTTACCTATTTTGGCATCGCATATATGAATTGCCAGACACGACACGCAGGTACTGCCGGTAGGCCCACATATTGTTCTTGAAAAGTATTGAAAACTGAAAATTATTCAGATGACATTGTTCCCATCATCGCAGGAACATTTAAAATCAAAGTACTGAAAGTACTGAAATATGTTATCAAAAACTGATCACATGCGGAACTAGAGACTGAACGTTGAATATGTTCTCAATCATCATCCAGAGTCAAATGTACACTGATGGTACAAACCCATTCTCATCCATACGTTTTCCCTAGAATAAATTGCTGTTTGTAACTCCCAGAAAATAATGTACGAAACTGGCGGCTAACTGGTCACTGCTACCTAACTGTGAGAACTAAAGATAATAGCTGCTGTATTTATACACATGAAATGTCTTAATTCGTATTTTCCAGAATTTAACTGATAAACTCAGCCCAAAACTGTGAAAACTATACAGAATAGTGTATGTAGAGTTTTGGATACAAAGCAAGACAGACCAAAAGGAGAAGTTGGCACAGGGCACTATTTTCTTGGTCGTACTCGCCGTTTAGGCGTAGTACGACAATATGGCTGCCCCCATAGAAATTTGCATGACATAATATACTATCGCAAGGGAGATAACATATAAAAATCCCTCATTGATCAGACACAGATCGTAACAGTGCCAGTGGCTATATATATTTATCTGCAAGGCGGGAATTTGTTTTACCGCGCTTGAGTAAATAATAAAAAGAAACTTGCAACGACTGTATATTCTTCTTCTTAACGCTGTTCTAATTCAATTAGAAGCTAAAGTACATACGTCTATGTAGTAAAACATTTGTCTATCAGAATAAAACCACACGGATGAAGAAAACAAATGTACAAGGTATTTGTTGTCATTAATTAATTGACCTACAGTGGGGTCAGCGTGTAAGTGCACACACGAACGAACACGACAGGTTGGAACCAACCTGTCGTGTTCGTTCGCGTGTGCACTAACACGCTGACCCCACTGTATCATGCTTACCGGAAACTCGCACCCAGCATGTGAACTTTGGATTGGAATTAAATGTAAATATGACTGTAACTGTAAAAATGGGTATTTATGACATTTACGACCAGTGTAGACCCAGATCAGACTGTGTATCCGCACAATCTGATCAGGGCCTACACTGTTCGTCATTCAGTCAGTGAAGCATCCGTCAAGATTCGAACAAACAAGGCTACCGGAGTTTGCTAACATCTGGGGGCCCTTTAACTAAAATCCGTTCGACTAAAACGTTCGTCAGTTCAAAAATATGATAGGCAGTACATTTCACATTAACAGTGTTTTCTTGTAAACCATTATTGGATTTACATTTATTGAGCAGAGGCTGCGTATGCAGCCTCTGCTCAATAAATGTAAATCCAATAATTGAAATTTGCAGACGGTCCCAACTTTGCACATGCGAACATTTTAGTCGTACGAAGTTTAGCGAAACAGTCTTCAGAACTTGATGATACAGTTCACATGGTGATCACAACATATACTTCTGAGTAGAAATGAGAGAAATAATGAGAATATTACATATCCAAATGGTGTATTTCTACAATGATTAACACACTCAAATGTACTGACATTTTAGTCGTTCGATGTTTAGTGAAACGATCCCCAGGAGCTAGATAACCGGGGCCCGTTT